>CAXIWF010000833.1:0-18739 GCA_964036045.1 Eutreptiella sp. 'Long Island Sound 2002'
ATGCTGTTCTATACTATGCTGTGCTATACTATGCTGTTCTATGCTATGCTATACTATGCTGTGCTATACTATGCTGTGCTATACTTATGCTGTGTCATGCTATTACGTGTTCTGCACTTCAACAAGTTCTGCTGCTTAATTGTAATCCTACCCACTTTTTGTATGGATAATTCCATGTGATTCTTAATGATCATTTCTTATTCGGTTGACTGTTGCTGTTACTGCCGTTGCGGCTGTCTCTATATGCCTATAACATACAGGAGGGAGAGGAGATCACATATGACTATAAATTTCCAATCGAGGACGACAAGCTCAAGTGTTACTGTGGCGCGCCCTCCTGCGGCGGCTTCATGAATTGAGTGCTCAATCCTGACTCCTGACGGGTTTGTCTCCAACACTCAGATAGCGATGAGTAAGTAGTGCCTAAAGATTACCTTAAGCCGTTTACAGGTTTCTGTCTAGGAGTAAGTTTTAAAATGCTCTCTTTTGTTTTACTGCATTGAAACCGCAAAATGAAGCTTCTTTTTTAAAAGTTAGATATGGTTTTTGCTATGGCTGCTAACACATCCGGATGATTCAAACAAAGCAGGCAGGCTGCTCCCCCCCCCCCCAAAAAATCCAATATATCGCCCACCATCATGGCTGTACCATATCGCAACGACGGCAGTAGGAGCGCCCACGATGACATAAAATCACTTATGTCAAGTGGCACCCACGCGTGTGTGTTGGTTCAAAATCATACTGCATGCGTCATGCGCATTCCATACTATATTTAGACTTTGAACGGAGTAGCTATATCTGATCAGCATTCGAAAAGCCTTCCCAATCTTCCCGCTTCACTTCCCATAGCACCATGTTCGGGTGCTCTTTAGGACCGTTGCCCAGAGCCTGGGGTTGTTGTTCTGCATAATTAATCGTGACCATCGGCTGCATCCCAGCACATTTTGCACATTGGGCAGAATAGGAACCCGTTGCTTCAAGCACAACATACTGAAACCCCCGAGTAAACGCCAGGTCTCGAGCGAGTATCGTCATCTGCTTCCCAATCCCAAGTTTGCGGAAATCGGGGTGTACACCGAGCATCCAGAGATCTGCACATTCCCCAGACTTGATATTGACTCTTATCAACTTGTATGCTTCGTCTAATGAACCCAAAACTTTAAGTAGTGGTTGATTCGCCATAGTGTCGGCGACATTTTCAAAATTGTCGGGCTCGGGAAGAATAAAGTCTTTGGCCCAAAAGCAGCCTGCCACCTGATTGGTTAGTTTACTGACACAAATTACAGACAGACCATTCAAGGAGCAAAAATCTGTATACAATAAGCAAAATCGCTCCCACATAGCAAACCGGGCATCGTGATCTGGAACCAAAAATCTTGAAATAGGTTCGTCCATAAACCCACTAATTATAGTGTCAGTTGCTTGCTGCTTAAGATCAGGCGTTAGCACTTTATAAACCAAGTCTCCCGATTCAAGAAGAATCGACATGACTGTATTTAAGTGTGCAGCAAATTTCAAAATATCACGCGAGCAAACGAGTACATTGTGATAGCAGCTCGTTTGTAACTCTGTAACTCTGACCCTCAAAAAGTCTTTGTAATTTAAATTTACGATACCCCAGGTACCGGTATATTTGTTTGTAACTTTTTTGTTTGAAACTTTACCTATAAAAAACGGTCTATAACTTCAACTTCAAATTTTAGATTCTACGAAGTACTTCGAAGTACATCGAAAAAGAATTCGCAGGCGCTTGCGAAATGTGAGGCTCGAACTCACGACCTCTGGATTATGAGACCAACGCTCTAACCAACTGAGCTAATTTCGCCTGCTATAATTACCGAGCCACAAAAATTAAAATATATACTGTATAAGTTTTGCAGACAACACTTCCTAGAGTGGCACCCACCCTCTCTGCTTATTCACCCACTCTGGCCTTCAAGAAAAAATGGAACCAAGAGCGGAGAAGCAGATTCCATCAGGGATTGATATCCAAAATTTTATATGATAGACGATAATTTATAAAAGCCAGGAAGGGTACTTAATTTCCTGAACATTGAACTTTTCATGCAATTCGCAACACTGTTGACTTTTGCTCTATGGGTTTCAGTTCGACATGAGCTATATGAAAGCAATCGATGAAGTGTATGCGGCCCTGGATGATTGTAAGCTCTGGTATCATTGATGCACGTACGATTTTCATTATCATATTATGATCTCTACTTACATATGTTCATTATTGCTTCCGTGAATTTCATTGGTGTAGGTGACTACAAGCGTGCAGAGAGGCTTTGTATGCGACCAGAAATAGCGAGGTTTACGTTGACCAATGCACTTCTGGCCTATTCCTACGCCTGCTCCAAGCAAAATGAAAAAGCGAAGAAGCTCGCAGACTCTATCGCGAGTACGAATCCCGCCGAGGAGGGAGTCTTGCAAGCATTAGGATGTACTTTCAAAGCTTTGCGCTGCGAACAGGAATATGCGACTATGTACGAGAATGCCCTTAATTCAAAAGGCTTGTCAGACTCTCTCGTGTTAGAGCTATTTTCCAGTTACTGCAGGCTGTATAATCCAAAGAAGATGCAAGGCCTAGCTCAGCGGCTTTATAAAGCTTCCAACTCTACCAAAGTATTCTACTTATATTGGTCAGTAACCTGCATGTTGTTACAGAACCTTCCAGCAGCGATGCTTGTGGTGGCAGATAAGACCATACACAAAGTACTGTATCAACTGAGCAGCCAGACCCAGCCTTCTGCCGACGAAACGGGTCTCTATCTGTTCATCTTGCTCCTCCAAGGGAAGTTTCAGCAGGCATTGGATGCCCTCAATGAGTTGCAGAGTAGACCGGCTGGGCAGTTACTGCAAGATGAGAAGCACTTTGTGGACAACGTGAACCTCGTACATATGCACCGCCTGCAGCTATCCATCCACCGGCTGGACCTACTGCTGCGCGCGGGTGACATAGATGCCGCGATAGTGGAAGCGCGGGCTGTGCTTGGCAGCTACCCCGATCAGTGGAACGTGCACGAGCTGCTTGTAGATGCTGTGCTGCTCTTGCATGGGGCTGAACCGAAGAGCGACCCTCCTGCTGCGGCACCTGATTATACTGCTGACCAGCATCTCCTGGTTTTTCCACAGCAGAATCTGGCTAAGTTTTTGCGTGAGCTGCACAAGGCAGGCAGGTTCAAAACTGAGACTGCCGAGCCAGTTAAAGAACAAGTTCTGGTGCAGCACTGCGCTTTTCTCCACGGAATTCAAAAAGAGAACCCTAAATTCCGCAGTCCCTATCTGGCAGAGATGCGCCTGCTGGCGGGAGCAGCAGTGCAGATCGTGAATTGCGGTGGGAGTGCTGATGAGGTACTCCCACTCCCCGCAGGCTGGGAGCCATCTCCAGCAGACCCCAATTGCTCCTTTGATGGAGGTTGGCAAATGCCCCCGCAGGGTGCAGGGCGGACTGCGACAGTGATCTCTGAACTTGCACGGCTGTTGGCCCAGTACTTGTGCAGGTTCAATGGTAAGCAGTGCTGCTTTTCGGACGTCAAGCCTTACTTCCATGTGCTGGCAGTACTCCAGCAAGAGGTGGCAGGAGTGGGGGGAGCGGGGGGAATTGAGAATCACGTGTTAGTGCATCTACGCGACTGGGCGGTGGAGAGGAGGAACGCCGCATTTGACAGTGTGCAGCAGGCTCTGGCAGTGGCTCTTTCCGCCAATATGCCTGCTAGCATTGTGGATGATGATGTGGGTACTGCTCTTGCCACTGCATCTTCTACTTCTAATACGGCCAAGACTGATGCACCTATAGCTGATGTAGCCAAGGCTGGTTCAGCTAATGCAGGTGACGGTGATGGCGCTGACGATTGTGACGATGAAGATGATGAGGACGCTGCTGCTGGTGGTGGCTCTAATAGTAAGGCAAATGCTTCCGCCGCATCCAAAAAGAAAGCCAAGAAGAAGAAAGCCAAGAAGAAGAAAGCGAAAGCAAGCGGGGCTGGATCTTCTGGTGGGACTTCTGAGAGCGCAGGGGGGGCGAACGACGAGAGCTTGGCCGCCGCTGCAACTGTGGATGAACACAGCGATGTACTGCTCAAGCTATGTTGCTACTGCAAGTTTGATCAGGTGGTCTCCTACTGCGATACCCTGCTTGAGGGCGCGGTCAGCGTCGCACCTTCTACGCCTATATTACCACCAATAGACACTGCTGACGTGGATGTCGCGGGCATGCAGAGTCGGATGGCGCTGTACCGCACATCTCGCGCACTGTTCCTCAATGGCGTTGGCGGAGAGCGACGCAATGTGCAGCCTGGAGACGAGCTGCTGCTCCAGAATTCCTCTCTCCTTCGCAAGAAAGCCCGAGCCATTGCCTTGGCCGCCACTGCCTCTACTAGTACTGCCGCTGCTACTACTACTACTGGTTTAGAAGGTGGTATGGGGGGTGCGACAGCTGCTTCTTACTATGCCATTGTGCTGCGGTGGTGCCGAGGACTGCTGTACGGTAAAGCAGCCTCCCCGCACTGCTTCGGCTTCAATCTTGACTTGCTGGAGCCGTACCGCGCGCTGGCGCTGGGCGAGTGTGCGTATGCAGCCTTCGGAGACTTAGGCGTCAAGCACATGCAGGTGTGGCAAAACTAACCCAGTGACACGTACTTTTAAATAGCGCCTCTGTTTCCTGTTGTATCCGCTACAGTGCTGCCAGGGCATCATGATTGGCCGAGGCTATTCAATAAACATTACCTTGCCTCTTGCTCGAGACGAAATTTTTATAACCTCATGTTGCTATGCTTAACCTGTTGTTCATTTACCGTTGTATCCCTTATTATATTTTGACTGTTGTTTCACGATATTCCACGCTCTGAAATGGTGACATATACTATGCTGTGCTATGCTGTGCTATTGTGCCCTTCGACAGTACGATTCGATGTCGTATCTGGTGCTCCCGCTGCTGTTGGAGAGCGGGCTCTTCGCCGAGGCAGGACGCCAGCACCGAGCAGTGATCAACTTCCACGTCATCGGCCGCAGAGATAGCCTCACCATGTTCGCCACTGCTTTCCGCTACGGCAACTATATGAAGGTGCTCGAGCTCAATAGGTTCGTGGCGAGGTGCCAGAGGTGAGACGTCTAACTGCCGGACTGGCATCTATGCATGTATGTGTATACGAAGATGTATCCATAGAAGCTAGTGTTTCTATATTAAAAGTATATTCTATTAATTATACTGCCCCCCGAATCAATCATCTTCCTCCCTGACAATTGTGCGCCTGAATCTTCTACTTGGTATTCCACCGCCCCTGTTATGATATCAGATCCACGCAGCTCGCCTTATCCAAGGCAGAGATTGTGCAACTGGAACTGACGCAGCAGAGACATGAACTCGACAGCGCCACTGAATACTTGCAGGTGAGAAGTTAATGAAGTGTGTGTGTTTGGGGGAGGGGGGGGGGAAGGATTCTACCTCCCCACTACTAAGTAATTTCACTCGAGAACATCATCATGTTGCCACTCTTTAACCTCCACCTGCTCTCTTCAACTCCTTGCACTGCACTTCACCACTGCTGACCTTCCAGTCGGTAACAAGCGACAAGCTGCCCGAGTCACATGCACTGCTGTCGGAGGCTGACTGCGCCAAACTGGTGGACTTCATGGACTACAATCTGCTGGTGCGCACAGACACCGAGCCCGAAGACGGCGGCGAGGCCAATGCTAAGGATGAACCTGCTGTCCTTGATGCCCTTACTGTGATCCCGGCTCGCCGTGCACGCGCAGGCGGTGCAGGCGGTGCAGGCGGCAGTGGTGGTAGTGGCGAAGAAGGGACCGTGTATGCATCGTATCGCGTGCAGATGCTGCAGCGCCTGCAAGCCGCCCAGCGCAGTACGTACTTCCTGCATTGCGCTCTGCAGGGGCAAGTGGGCGACGCAGCTACTCACTTCGAGCAGTTGATGCGTGTCGCTTACCCCGCGCCCTCTACCTCCGCCCAGGAGGATGAGTTGTCGCGCCAGCAGTGGTCCCAGCGCCTGTGTCTGGGCTCGAACGTCGATGGTGTGCAGAGACCGACTGCGGTGCTGCAGGCTAGCACCAGAGCGTTGGTCGGGTTCTGTATCAATGGCCTTGGCTCCGCTGCGCACTTGACTGATTCAGGGGCGAGAACCAGCACCACCAATGGCAGTAGCGAGCGTAGTAGTCAGAGTCTGAGGTTTGCAACCAACAAAGATGCTCTGGATGGAATGGTGGCGTTTTTACACGCAGTGCGAGATCTGCGGGATGTATTGCTCGATGAGAAGCTGCGCTTCATGCCCACTGCTACTACTGCTACTAATACTGCTGCTGCTGCTAATACCTCTAATGAGACTCTGGTGCCGCTTTCTCCGATGTGGCTCCGCACAGTGAGCACATTTGTGAGGACGGTAGGCACGTGGGTTCCGCTACTGCTGCAGGCATGTTTGGCAGCCACACCAGGGCACCGCACAGAGACGTCTCTGCCACCCCCAGTGCCTGCTGCGGCTGCAGATTCGGGCACCGCGAAGACCAGGAGTAAGGCCAAGCAGGCCACCCCTCCCCCGCCACCTCCGTCTGCAGCACCTACCAAGGCGACAGCTATCAAGGCGGTGATTGTCGACCGTGTCTTGTCCCTCCCAGCGGAGGAACAGCAGCAGCAGCAGCAGCAGCAGCAGGGAGGGTACTCGGAAGCTGACTTGATATCTGAGCTAGGTGCTGCTGTGCAGGGGACCGGGGTGGATGCACTGTCTGGTTCTGCACTGAGGAAACATGTTTCTGCTGCCGCTCAGCTGTTTGTGCAGCTGCTTGGTAAGATTCAAGAAATGCATGGCTGTTTCTGTCAATATTTTTTGCTACTTTTATACTTTCCGGCGAATCCAAATTGCTTTATTTGGTTATGTGTCCGCATTTGAAGCCTGGTATATAATCGTACTTATATAGTTTTTTGGCTAATAAATAAATTGTTCGTCGGCTTTGCATTTTCCTATTCTTTCTTTCTTTGTAGTGGACTTGAAGAAGTGTGTGGCGCAGGAGACGCGAAGAGGCTCTGTGGGGGTTGCTATCGATAGTACGGGCAAGGCAGATGGCACTCCCCCGCCTATCACCCCAGCCGCAGTGCTGGCTGCCGCGCGCTACATGGATTCCCTGGATCCCGATTATGCCGCTCTGCTCCGGACAGATGCGGGAACTGCCGAAGACGACAAAGAGACACAGGCTGAGCGCGAGGCAGTGAAGAGGCTGCTATCGTTGGACCTGAGTGCCTCACAACTGCAGCTGGAGGAAGCTACTGCGGTCATCGACCTGGTAGGGGATGATGATGATGACGATGAAGAGATAGTTCTCGCTGCACAGCCAACGCAACATAGTGGAGGTGGAAGCAGTGGCAGTGGCAGTGACTCTGCTGCCCTGGCGGCTGCTGCTGCAGTGGAAAGCAGCTGCGCACCTGACGACAAGGGACACACACGCCCCACACAGCTGCAGCGTAAACTCGCACAGCCTGCTCATGTCCCATTCTCTCACCTGCGCACGCATGGACGTGTTGCTGGGGCACAAACTGGCAGCACTGAAGATTGATGGATAACTTTAAGCGTCTGCTGAAGGTCTGCTGATGCCGAAAGAAATGTGCTCGCAGAAATGTGCCGGGAGGGGTGATGATGATGATGATGATGATGATGAAACTGCTGACGTATCTTACCTACGCTACGCACTCATTGGTTCTGATACAGCAGATAATTGTTATTAATGCTATTAATAAACAGTGGCCAAACTATCATAATATTATATAGCTAAATTAATAAGCTATTAGCTAAAAATCGCTCCACCCCCCACCCTGGGGCCAGCTCTTGAAAGCAAACCGTGGGACTACAATCAAAAATGACATTTAATCTTACATGCAAAAAAGGCGAATGATCTTTGAAATCAGTGACGATATGTTTGTGCACAGTTGAAGTGCTACAACTGTGTGCTTCTGCCAGAACTACCTATCATAGCATGGCAGGCATATTTACAACTGCAATAGTAGCAAGAGAATGATCGTAGCACTGATTCTACATGATGTTTCCAATGCCTCCTCACACTTCTTCCCCCTCATTCCTCCTCATCTGCCCCCAATCTTGTCTTCAAATCTATCACAACGGACGACCTGCAGTGTCGGCTGCCAGCGTGTGGCAGTCCCCGCCCCCAGCCTCGGGCCCGGTAGTCATCACTAGTGTGGTGTGTGTAACTCATTTAATATTGGCATACTTTATGTTGGGAAGCGGTCGTTCAGATACAGCTGGGCCATTTCATAGGTGCAGAAGGTGCTGCAACCATGGGGCAGACCTTCAGCAGCTCCGGCACGATGCCTCTGTAGAAGCCCGCGGGGCCATCCCTGCGCAGGATGATACCGCAGTGTTGCAACGCACTCAGCCTATTTCCACGAGCAGCAGCAGCAGATGATGATGATGATGATGATGATGATGATGATGATGATGACGACGGCACGGTCTCCCACTGTTACTAATACTCTCTGCACTGCTCATGGTGGTGGAGCTTCGCCCGCTACCGCTGCCATTGCTAATACTAATATTACCATTACTACGATTGGAACCACTACCCTTGCTGCTACTAGTTTCACTTCTGGTTCCTGCAACAGGGCTATCGTCTACCCCCGATGCCATAATTGCGTGGCTGAATGTGGTTTGGCCGGCAACTTGCATGCGTTTCCTCACGACATCGGCCGGGAATATCAGAATGGAGCTGGCAAGCCCGGACACACAACCACTGAGTAGCGACCCTGCAGCACTCAACTGTCGAACACACTCGATTCCAGATGAATTGTGAACAGTATGAATAGACACATCTTTATGTAGAGCTGCCGCAAGCCTTCTCATGATGGAACCTTGAGGAAAGGACGAGGTGACTTGGTCTGATAGTAGTAATTCCTTCATAAACCCATACGCTGTAAATCCGATGGCTAATGTGGGAACTGTGACTAAAAGAGAAATGTTTAACCCTTGGTATAATCCCAGTGCACCTTCTTCGCGCATTATCTGGCGAACTGTGTGTATGATACGACTGCCGCCGCCACCACTACCCCCTCCAGCGCTGTTACTGCCGTGTTTTAGGCTACTACTAGTTCTTGTCGAATCGAATGAGTCTGAAACAGTTAGACGGGTTCGCACGAGGTCCAACGGATAGCAGGCAATGCATGCAGCCGCGCCAGCTACTGATCCACAAGTAAAACGTGTTGCCGACGATTCGTGCCCTGGAGGGGCCGAGCTAATAGCTTTAGTCATCATCTCATAGACGGCAAAATTAATTGCTGAATAAGGAAATCGATGAATAACTGATGTAAAAATTTCCCTTCCAAAGCGATAATATGCCTTCTTGTCGCACAACATTTTGACAGGTAGCCAAAAATGAGTCTTGGGCATTAATTTGCAAGGGGCCTCCCGGTCTGCCATGTGTGTGACTCACCGATGCGCTCGAGAGGAGAGGGCTTACTTGATACAAAACTGTCAAACGCGATAAAGGAGCAGTAAATGTCTTTCCCGTGCTACCACCGATCCCACCTGCAATCAGGTTCTTTTGCGCTGTGGACAAATGCAGCATAGTCATTGGTTGTTGCTGTTCTTCGGTCATTGTTTGAATAGTGGTAAATATACAAAATCTACAGCCTGTGGATAGCACAATTTGCTGAAAGAACTCGTTCTTCAGAAGCTGTGCGTCTCCTGTCGGCTGCCCCAGCAGAGAAACTCTTTTCAATGTTCTTTAATGCGTGACCTGCACATACCACACGCTCGTAGCGGGGTTCTATCAAATCAAAGAGGAACATTACTCGTAAATTTTACCCGTTGCTTCCTACTGTACCTTCGGAAACAAAAATGAATGGCTCCTGCCATTTTTCGAATTTTTCGAAATAAATTCCCTTGGAATGCCGCGATTGACGGGGTGGCCCCTATGAAACGGGGTCAATTCACCGTCGATGGCTAGAGTAAATTACGACGACGATGGCATCCGTTCGAGTACGAGTATGAGGGTAAGTTTTGAGCAGTGCATATTCGAAAAATTATCACATTCTTGGTTGGAAATGAAGAATACTGCGGAAGACCATATGCTACCGATGGGGATGATGGGAAGCCATTGCCAGCAAAGAAGAAGCCTTCATCTGGAAAGCTCAGAGAAGCAAAGACCCACTGTGAGGTAGATCGATTCTCTTGTATTTCGATAGCAATTGCCATGAGAACTTTATCAATGTGCATGAGAACGAGGACGCTGAAGCTGAGGCATCGGATCAAGATTATAAAGATGATGACACCAACTATATTCCGTGACGATTAATGAAGTTCTATCTGTTGCTGGGGGCCAGTGTGGAAGATCTGCTACACCTGCTATCTACGCTTCGTTACTGGGGCTACCCAGACATCCCCGAAGGTCTTTTGTTCTTCTGCTTCGAGAATGCAAAGGAAGTTCGTAAGATTATCAAGCTGGATATGAGTGAGTTGGCATATTTGAAAGCTCTGATGGGGTGTTAGCAATGGGGAAACAGTCAGTTTGGAAGCAAGCCGAAGCGGCAGTCAAGGGGCGGGAATCTAGATGCCCACATAGCTGGCTACGCCGACTGACAATAACCGAATAATTATAATGATTAAGACTGTCATAATCTCTGATATATTAGGCTCCGTTAATGCTTTGATGAACGAATTAAGCGATACCCACCCACCCCCAGAGGGGGCCAATCGCAATTATATATTTCGATCACACTCCTAGAGATAAATCATTACTGTTATCATTTTAATCCCATTTTTACACCCTCCCTTTCGAAATCTGCTATAAACACCGTGTTGACATAAGTTAATAAGGAAGTCAAACGCTGACCGCCGAGTAGTTGGTCTGTGCGCCTTTGTGGCATTTTTTTACAAGTTCAGAATAATCTACCCAAAACCACAACAATCAGAACTATGAGAAAGACTACACGGGAATTCCATGCGTGATAAGGTTACTACGGCAGATTACCCGAGGATAAGTCTGCCGAAAATAACCTCATCAGGCACATACTTCAGCTGTGAAGTCGCGCATGGTCCAGGCGGGGTCCTGGTAGTTCCAGTAGCGCTGGTAGGCCCGCAAGTGCGCGTCCTCGGCGTCGATGAGCAGGAAGGTGCGTCCACCCACGTACATGCCTCCGTCCACGCACACGCTGCGCAGATCACTGGAGGACCGCGTCAGGCCCCGGGAGCACTCCGCCTGTGAGCGAGGGGGGGGCACTCCGGGCTGCCGAGGATCGTAGCAGAACGCCATCGTGTGCCCCACCACTGCGCGGGTACCGTGTAATAACGAGGGCAAGAAGTAAAATAAATAGCAGCAGCAGCATGATCAGTAAAGTCAGCAGAAGAACTGTGAACGTGGTTCGTTGCAGGCGTCAGTAGTATTCGAAACGTTTCGCAAATAAATGCGCTACGTCGTCAACATAGAGGGAAGTTTTGGGACAGAATAGACAGAATCGCAAAGTATTACACATCATGCTTTACTATGCACTGCTCCTAGCGAAAATTACCTTGTATGAAGTCTAAATAATCACCATTTGCCTCTAAGGTTGAGAAGTCTGTCCAACTGTTTCAGCAAAAACAAGAGGGAAAGGCAAAGAAGATAAAGCAGATTAGGCAAGAACAGCGAGGAATGCACAGGTCCAACAAAGTCGCTAAGCACAAGTGAAGGGACAGTCCAGGAGAACAGAAATTTGTAAGCATTAGTTAAACAATTAAAACTATGAAAGGTACACTCAGAATGCGGACTGTGAGAAGCAAGAAATCCCACACTTACAAGGGTCCCCCTATCCCTGGTCCTCCGCGATCCCGTCCTGCCTCGAACAACTCGTAGCGGTCTTCATTCATGCGACAGGGGAATGTGCTGCATTGTCCCACTACTTTGCGAAGCAAATCATTTGTATAGTTCATTATCTGCTCGGGGGTCAGCTTGTCCTCTAGTCCTTTCGGCTTCGACGATAGTAACCCAGCAATGCTATCAGTCAGGCTGGTCGGTGCGATCTGCCTCTTGAGATAGTCGTAGAAAGGCTTGCTAAAGCCTGCGTGGCTAAACAGCAGTGGCACATCATGAAGACGGTGTACGTAGGCGCCCACGACGTCCCCGCTGGCAATGTCCTCTACGATCATCTTGATAGTGGCCATCACGCGCTTCTTGGTATCTGCCTGTGGGTGCCGCTTGTAGTATATACCAGTCAGCCACCACATCTCATGGTCTGTTATTAAGATATTAATACCAATGGAAACTTAATAATAAGAATAATGATTTAAAACCCCAACTGGGTCAAGATATGGTGCGAGTAATGAAAGGGTAAATTTATCAGCCACGCGTGCCTGAAATATATGCTAGAGTTTCATGCAGAATTATAATCTTACTTCCAAAAAGCCTAACCACTTTTGAATTATAGCTGTTGGCTTCTTTCTGCAGCGAACGTAAGCAGTTCCAGGCCTCGGGTGCCTCTGGTCCTCGATCCACGATGTCACCCATTTGGATGAGAACAGTTCCCTTACCAGCCTGGGGCTTCCACTGGCATATGTCCTTTGCGACCGTAATATTAGCGCCGTATAAATTGTCTAAAAGGCCTGAGTAGGATCCATGAACATCACCAATGGCAATAATGCGGCGTTCGTCGTAATCATCTGCCTCCCTCGTGCTGGTCTTGGCTGCTGATGGAGTGTCAGCTGCTCGGCACTGCTCACGTCTCGATTTCAATATGCATGCCGGTGACTCCTTCGCGGACGCACAAACTAGCGGGCTAAAGTCCAAGCAACTAAGAAGAGCGACGATGAGGAACTCTAAATAGAACTTCATTGCAATTTTAATCTATATGAGGAACGCACTTTTTAATAAAAGATGTGGGATTGGAGCCGTCTGTTGTTATGCCAAAAGGATACCAATTTATGCTACAGTTGTTCTGGCTGTATACATCAACGATCGGGGCTATTTAGATGGTATGAGGGCAAACTCTTCATTGCTGTGAGTGTGAGGAAGCTATGCAAACAGGCCTTCATATGATAACGTTACTCGTAGTTTTAAAGCATTGATTGATTGGTTGAGCATCCAAGTCAAATTAAATGAAAAATTTTTGGACTTGTTTTGGAACGAGGCGAGACGACAAAAATTGGATCGATCATCAGCAAAAAGCCAAGCACAAGCTGTCGTCTCGTTCAGCATTGTTTTTTTCATCAAACTTTTTATCAATTCCTCACTCCCCATTTCGACGGAACACTTGTAACATTTGGTACCAATATTGGTAATCTGTCGCCGAGAAAGCAGTCGTAGATACGAGTGCTACATGCGTCTCACAAACTGGTGAGCCTCAAGAGCTGAGCCGAAATCAACTGTTGCAGTTAACAGTATGTACAGCAGAACTGCTGGTGCACCTTCGGACCCCTTTCTCTCTCTCTCGACCATATCCGGATATCGCAGAAACGCTCCGATGCCATAGAGCTGCTTCAGCACAGAGGCTATGCAAGACAGAACTATATATATAAACACCGCCTCCATCACCTTTCTGGCTCGGGCATGAGAGGGGGCAGCTGCACTCCGCAATCTTGGTCAGTTTCAAGGCATAACTCCCTCTGCATTGCAGCAGCAGTAGTGCAGAAGACCAGAAGACAGATTCATTCGTCCAATTCACAAAACAATCATCGCCAGTAAGATGAGGCGAATTCAATACAATGCAAACGCAATAATTAGGATTTGCTGCATAGAACTCAATACAGTATTAACTTAATGGTGATGCATCACCTATTACTAGCATAACTGCTACTGACCAAAGAGACATGAGCAAAAGGGGGTGGGGCAAAATTACACAAATTGCAGAGGTAGTACGCTCACCGTTACGTCCTGGATCTTCTTGCCTAGACCGTCGCTGATTAAGTCCACCACGTCCATGCAGAGCCGTTTGCGTTTGTGCCAAGTTTGGCGATAGAAGTTGTGGGCCATGACTGCCTCGCGGAGTCCACTGACGTGTGTGCCTGTCCCACCCGTAGCAGAGGATGCAGATGTGGCCCTGCTTGAAGCCGAAGAGTTATTTGACAGCAATTTCACGCGCTGCTGTTTCTCGTTGACTATGGCAGCCTGCTCAGCAAGTATCCTGTTGTAATAGGAGCAGTAATTTTGAAAATAATAACCAATTATTAGTATAGTATATGCTGGGGTGGGTGTACTTTGAATTAAGAATGAGTGCTTGAGAGTCCCAGTTATTATCATGGCAGAGGCTGCCATAGTGTATGACGTCGAGTGACGATGAGCCGCAAACAGACCGAAGAAAGTCACAAATGATTGAATAGATTGATACGTAGTATGTAACAGTCTGTCTTGATGATCAATGAAAGCCTACCTGTCGAGGTCATCGTCGGTAGGCTCCTGTAACAGCTGTTGCAAGCAGTTCCTAGCCTGGGTCTCTAAATTAGACTGTTCCTGGATGCGGCTACGTAGCTCTTCATTCTCATCGTGAAGAGCGCTGAGCTGCTGCTCGCTGACATTCGAAGGTAGGGTGCTCTGATCCACGAAGTAAATCTTTGCTTTCCCATACTCCTTGCAAATGACTCCTCCACCCGTCTGGCTAAGAGAGGTGCAGACTCGCTCAACCGTAGGTTTCGGGATTCGGTGGTGCAGGTTGTCAAATATTTGAATTGCTGAGTAAGGGCGATTTTGGAGTTTAAGATACTGCATAATCAGCTTTTTAGCAGCTATGTCTGTTGCTATTGGAGGTCCACGGGTAATGTCAACTGTTGTGCTAGAAGAAACGTTGACTTTCACTGCTGACGGCGCTGCAGACATGGAGGAAGAAGTTGACGATGTCAACGAGGAAGCAGTTAGTGGTGGTTTCTTTTCATTGGGTCGTGCGATTTTATTAGAACGAATCGGCTCTACAGAAGAAACTTCCGATTTCCTTCTTGAGCTGATCGCTGCTGCAACAGCCGAATTACTCTTATTCACAACGCCTTTGTTTTCTTTGCGCACTTGATTCTTCGCTGCTGTTTTCGATTGAGGCTTGGTATTCTCTTCTTCGCCATCACTTTCACTGGGACAATCACTGCTTAGATCTTCGTCGCTGCTTTCATCAGAGCCCAGGATCGCTTCGGAATCTGACGCAGAGTTTGAGCTCATTCTGCAATAGCACAAGAAATTTTGTTAAGGGGTTGAACGCTTTCCTCGGAGCTGGCATAAGAAGCCAAAAGATATATGATTGAAACCGATATACTCAACTCAAAGAATCTCTGATTAGAGCGCCGGATATTTTTAATTCTATATATTCCCTGGATTCAATTTTTAAAGAGGTTTTATGATACCTGCTGGTAAATTACACCGTAAATTTACTAGTAAATTTACTAACCTGGAGCATTCCCACCATATTCCTGCTTCGATGCCATCATGTGGATCCCTGGGATCATTCAAAAATTCAAAAGGTACACCACCGGAGTAGACGGGTAAACTTCATCATAGTGAAGTTCTGGCTGCTGAAGTTCAATCAAGTTCCGAACTTGAGTCCGACTCAGTTCAATGAAGTTCTCGAGTCGAGAATCCCAGGTATCCCCGCGCCGGAATCCGCAGCTAGTGTGTAAAGTCATCAATCCGTGACGAACGTAAGTCAGCAGGGTGTAAAGTTGGAAAACATGACCAACTACGACGCTGATGATATTCTGAATAACAAGGCATCCATCAGCTTTTCCATAGAAGCCCCGGTATACTCACATCTTAAGGAGGTCTTTCATCTCACCGGTTTAAGCAAATGCAACAGTCGAAATTCACTTCAGTGTTGCTCTTGGCAACCCTGCTTCAATTGATTGTGTGTAGCGAATATGTCAGTTCACTTGCTTCCGATTCCTTTAATTGGAAGTTAGGAAACATTGCTGCTGTTCTTTCCTCCCATGCTTATTGTGATACAGGGGATCTAATGGATCAGAAATTTACTGGTTACGCAACCGGCTTTATCCCCACTTACCGCATTGAAGGTGTCGACAACCAAGGCTTTGTTGGGTACTTATCGTCATACAAAACGATATTTGTTGTTTATTCTGGGACAAAGTCAGCTGCTGATTGGGTTTTTAATGTTGAAGAAGCTCTTGTTGATTACCCAAAATGTTCAGAATGTCAAGTGCACTCGGGGTTCTTCGCTGCAGAAGAACTCACCATTTTCTCCGTTGCTAAAGCAGTTTTCAACTTGAAGCTCCGCTTTCCATCTTACAAGACGGTTGTTACGGGGCACTCAAAAGGCGCAGCTCAGGCAACCTTCGCAGCACTGGATCTTTTAGACATGGGCGTCAAGCCCGTGAAGATGATCAACTTTGGTTCTCCGCGCGTGGGCAATAAAAAATTCGCTGAATATGCATCAAGACGCCTTTCTACGGTGTATCGCATCACACATCGCAAGGATACTATCCCTCACTTCCCGACTGAACATGCTGGCTTTGTACACATTTCAGGTCAGTCGTACTGCCTATTTTGTGGTGCTGGCGTACAGCGTTTTGTGCCAGTGCATCTAGTGTTATCATAGTCCACGGGCAGCGTTAGCTATCAATAGATCCATATGACTGACTTTGCTGACAACGACTAATTCTACTTCAATTCAAATTATCATTCATTATTACCGGTATATCCCCAAAGGTGAGTGGTATGAAGATCCAACCCGAGTAGTGCGCGAGTGCCATGGTTTTGAGGATAAGCAGTGTGCTGCACGATGGAGCACTCTGGAAACATCTCTTGCAGACCACATGCGCTATCTCGGTGTGCATATGCTCTGCCCAGCCCCAGATGCCTCACCCGTACATGTGAGTTTGCGTGTACCAAGATGTTGTTTACATTTATACGTTGCATGTCTCTTCCTGTGCGCCACTGGCCACTGTGATATCTGTGCCTGTATGTTGGAATATGATAATTATCGCACGGGTTTGCTATGATAATTCTCTGCGAATGTGGTGCCATATTATTGATGCGTGCTTGGGTACTCTTCTGGCTTGCTCGCAGTTTGAGCACACAAAAGGAATCGAAATGAAGAGTAGTGGACCTGAAAGCGCAGCAAGCGAAGAGCTAGGTAGCAGAAAGAGCAGTTTCTTCGTGGTGCTGTTCTATGCTGCTTTGATGGCTTGTTTCGCTGCGATCTTCACAGTACTCTTCTGGTTCAACCGAGACCGCTTCCTTACTAAGTTTCGCTATACTCCGCTGGCTGATGAAGATGAGAACAAGAATCATGTTGAACCTGTGCGAGTCAGCGACTCATATATGCCGCCCACTCGATTGAAATCTGCGCAAGCATCCGTATATGTTTCTGCTGGTCGAGATTGCAGCAACCCCAGGGAAGATGGTCGTTTAGAAAATGGCAAATCTTATCAATCACTTGAGTTGTGTATTTAATGCTAGTGCTACTCGTAAAGTTTTACAGCAATTACCCATTGCCTAAAGTAAGATTTCAAATACGCTCTCATCTTCTAACTTTGATATCCGGCTTAATATATTGCCGAAGATATCTACTATCAACAATTGATGATATAAAATTATCAGTGCGGTGTACTTCAAATAATAATAAACGTTTTACCATCGCTACCGGCTGGTTCCACCCGATGGCTCAATCTGCAACGCTGACCCATTTCTATGGGAGAAGTACTTATCAGGGCAAATCTTCATGACCTCCTGCGCGTGGATGTAGAACGGGTGGTATCGCCGAGCAGGCTGCCGCACTGAGACCATGAAATCATCGTATATATCTGGTCGGTTCGCATCTTTCTCCAGGCCTCGATACTGGTTGATGCCTCTCCGGCCCTGTGACTCAGTCTTGCGCTTCCAATCCTCCCATGACTTGACTCGGTAATGGAACACCAGCAGCTCCATGTGATCGAGGTCCTCTTCTTGGAACATAGTACACTTGTCCGACACCGCAGCTCGATAACGTGTTTTGCGCTGGCACCATTTCGGTAAATCCTCAGGCCCGCATTTCCAATTCTCACTGTCTGAGTAATGGTCTTTGTTGGTCAAGTAAGACTTGGAGATCGCCATGCTGGCTGGATCCACAGCCTGGCTCATGCAGTGCGTGGCACAGGATAGCTCCGGCTCGGTGTGGGCGATGCAGATCAAGCCACCGTTCTCAGTGTCGGCGAAGGTGGCGTTGTGTACCGAGTAGAAAGCTGGAATCTGGGCGGTGCGCAGTATTATCTTATTCCACTCTCCATCTTGCCTGTAATCCATTTTAGAATTATATTTGGCATCAAAGCGGGCAAATATGAAAGAAAACTAACACAGAAAATAAAACAAAGAAACAGCATCAAAATTACTAAGTCGGTCCATGAATAAAAGAATCAAGCACTTCCGGGTTGGCCACAACGCTCATCATGATGTTGCAGGCATGCCACGGCAGAAGCTCACCATCCACCATCAACTGGATTGTGAAACTTAGAGTAGCGATCTTGGATAATCGGCACTGCGTATTTCTTGCCATAGCCCAGCCTGTAGTGCAACTGTGATCGTGCGGAGTTCTTTGGGTTGGAACTCATATTGCCCCAAGTATAGACCAGCCACGGCGCGGCGACAATGCCACACTCGTCAAAGCGCTCGGTCAGCAGCTCTCTAATGCTGATGTGTGGATGCGCCCTACTGGTCATAAACTCGTCGGGGTCAACGATCATCAGCCAGTGAGCCTAGAGGTCAAGACATTTAACCGCAGGCATGTATAAGGAGTGTTGAATCAATCATCGCAAATCTGAAAAATCAGGTTGCTTCACAGCAAATA
>CAXIWF010000834.1:0-28784 GCA_964036045.1 Eutreptiella sp. 'Long Island Sound 2002'
TTTTCCACTCATTTACTGGTATGTGTGCATCTGGATGCCAAGATGGATTTGGGTGATCTTTGCTTGATATTTTTCTTCCATCACTTAATACAACTTTGCCACCCTCACAACTTTTACATAATCCACTTGTTGCTTTGGTTTTCCATCTGGCTTTCCTTTCATGATTCTTATATCTCCTCCTCCTTTTTGACTATAAAATTTTATACCAACACCCTTATCTGCAAAATCCCTTTTCGCATTCTCCATAAATTCTCAGGAACTTTATTCAATGCCTTACTTATATCCCAATTTGCTTCCTTGTTAAATACTTTTATTATCTCATCTATATTTCCTTTATTTATCGTATTTACTATCGTTGCCTTTGCCTCACCACTCAGCACAACTCCCTTGTTAAGCTCTCCCACTTCCACCTTGCTCTTATAACCTGTGTTTGGCCCTGTATATGGCTGACTATATTATCATTTGCTCCTTTCTTCTTAATTCCTTCTTTGCTGCTGCTCCCAAGCCCTTTCTCTCCTTTCTTAAACCCACTCTGTCCTCCCTTCTCTGCTTTCTTGAAGTATTCCAGCGCTTCTTTGCTGATGTATACATTTCCATCACTACCCAAGCCCATTCCTTTCTCTACTATACTCCTCTTCTCTGCTGCTCCTAACTCTACCTTGTCTCCAACATTCTTCCCTACTCTATTCCCTTCTATCGTCAGATTACCCTTTGTTGCTGCTGCATCCAGCTTCGCATACAATGCCTCTATCTCCTTTATCCCTTTATATCTCTCATACTTTTCTTTCAGTATTTCTATTCCACTTTCTCCTTTTCCTATGTTTTTTTTATATTCCTCTGCTTTCTCTTATCTCCTTATTTCTTCTGTTGCACACCTTTATATACTCTTTTATTCCTTCATATCCTTCTTTCCCCCCTAACTCCTCTTTGCTGGCTCTCTTCTGCTCTATTATGACCTCATACATGAACTTGCAAAACTCTTCATTCTCCTTCTCATTCTCCATAAATACTGCAAATGCTTTCTCACTCTCCTCCCTCAAATCATATAACTCTTTTGATTCTAGAAATTCTTTGTTATATGAGCAATTGTCAGATAAATAGTCCATTGGCTTCGCTGCATCATATAATGCTTCAGCCTCTTTCTTATTTTTCAATGACCATCCTATATCATCATATGGCATCTTCTTTTTCTCTATTGCCTGGAACATATTTTGATCATCAAACATCTCTATACAAAAATCAAAGTCATCTCTAAAACTCACCTCTCCCCTCTTTGGCTCTGTTTTCTCCTATCCATTCTCTCTCCTGATATGACCCATCCATTAGTATAAGTAAAGTCAAATTAAATCTCCTCTAATTTGGCCTAATTTTACTCCTTTCATCCAATAATCTAAATCTGCTGTTGTCATGGCTTATTCCATTCTTTCATTTCATCCATTCGCTCACTGGTATATGAGAAGCAGGATGATTTTTTGGCCCACCATACTTATCTGTTTTTGGCACCTCCACACCAAACTTATCCAGCATCTTGCCACCACTCACAACTTTTACATAATCCACTTGTTGGCTTGGCCATTTTGCATCTGCCTTTCCTTTCATAATTCTTATTTTATCTCTTTTATGTCCATCAAATTTGATCCCTGGATTTGGATTCTTAGGACTTAAAAGACCTTTTGATGGCTCTATGCCTGATTTCCTAACATGTTCAGGAACTTTATTCAATGCATTACTTATATCCCAATTTGCTTCCTTGTTAAATACTTTTATTATCTCATCTATATTTCCTTTATTTATCGTATTTACTATCGTTGCCTTTGCCTCACCACTCAGCACAACTCCCTTGTTAAGCTCTCCCACTTCCACTTTGCTCTTATATCCTGTGCTTGGTCCTGTATATGGCTTGATTATATTATCATTTGCTCCTTTCTCTCCTTTCTTAAGACCACTCTCTCCTCCCTTCTCTCCTTTCTTGAAGTATTCCAGCGCTTCTTTGCTGATGTATACTTCTCCGTCACTCCCTACTCCTATTCCTTTCTTTGCTATCTCTCCTTTCTCAAAATCAATTAGCTCTACCTTGTCTCCAACATTCTTCGGCACTCTCTTACCATCTATCATCAAGTTTCCTTCTGCCGCTAATGCATCCATCTTTGCATACTGCGCCTCTATCCACTTTATCGTTTTCTTCTTATTATAATTCTCTTTCAGCACCCCTGCTTCTAACACTACTCCTTTTATTCCTTTTGTTGCACCTTTTGCTACTGCAGTGCCTCCACTTACAATCACTAACCAGATTGGAACTACAAGCTCTTACAATGGTAATTTACCTACTCTCCTTCCTTCTTCCTCCAATGCTTCTATCATCCAAAGCACCCATCTAATTGCTAATTTTTCTCTAGTATATATATCATCTTCTCCAGGTCCACATCTCAGTCCATTACACACACCACTTACCCACTCCCATGGAAATGGCTTCAACTCAAGAACCTCGCGACCTTCTTTGATCGTGTCTTTTATACCCTCACCATCTACCTCTTCCACAAACCTCCTGATTGTGTCCTCATCACTCCTCTCTGGGTAATATGTGTCTAACATAAATTTAAGTAATAAATAACTTATTTCAGAATATTTCTCGTTGTAATAATCAAATTTATCTAAATCCATAATTTACCTCTATTCTACTGGATGCGATGTTAATATTTTTATCTTCCCTTCCGTTTTAACTAATACAACTCCTCCTTTTGTAAGCTTTACTATACTTCCATCTTTTCTGACTCCATATCCTATTTCTTTGCCTATATTTCCACTTATCATTAGCTCTTCTTTATTACTATTCAACCATTTTTCTATTTTACTCACATTTTTACTTTTACTCAACACCTCACTTATCACACTCTCTGCCACCTTTTCATCTGGATAACTTGTTACTATTTTTTATAAATTCTCATTAATAAATTTTTCAAAAATCTCTACCTCTTTTAGCATTTCCTCAAATTCTTTATCTGTATCTACAGTGAAATGAATTATATCTAATTTTCCACATACTCTACGTTTTGCCGACTCCATTTCCTTTGTTAAATTATCCAATGCGCTAATATTACCACAAATATTTTCTGCAAATACTTTATAATCAATTTCTTCATTTTTAAACTTCTTAATTGATTCTTTTATTCTATTTTTTATTCTTGTTTTATGTCCGTTATACATTATTTAACCCACTTTACAGTTACTACTATATTTCCTTCTGTAACAATTTCTATATCCCCTGATTGAAATAATCTTCTATTTACCCCATTTTTTGTTACTTCTTTGAATCGAGTATTTTTGTTAGATAGAATATCATTTATATATTTAGGGGGCAAATTTAAATGATCATGATTAGAGGTGTGGCCAGGAGCTCTTCCCATTTTAGACGGATAAAGATTTTCTACTGCGTGTCTTGTATATAGCCAATCTCCTACTTTAGCGTACTCCTTGCCATCAATTATAATCTTCTCATATTGTGCCCAATATCCCCATGACTGTGTGGTGCTAAATTGCTTTGTATCACCAACATCCACCTTGCTCTTATATCCTGTGCTTGGTCCTGTATATGGCTTGATTATGTTATCATTCGCTCCTTTATTCTTAATTCCTTCTTTGCTGCTGCTCCCAAGCCCTTTCTCTCCTTTCTTAAGACCACTCTGTCCTCCATTATCTACTGTCTTGAAGTGTTCTAATGATTTTTTACTGATGTATACATTTCCATCACTACCCAAGCCCATTCCTTTTTCTACTATACTCCTCTTCTCAAACTCATACAGCTCTACCTTGTCTCCAACATTCTTCGGCACTCTCTTACCTTTGTTAGATACAGTCATCACGAGGGAGAGATGCCATCACATCTTAAGTCATCACGAAGGACGGACATTAGTCCCGACTGTGGTGATCGAAAAATGCGCCATATTTACCTTTGTTGATAACTTTCATGGATTGCCACACTTCACTGTGTTCCGTTCGCAATGACAAGTCTGGAGCTAGAGATTGCCGCACCACTGCTAGTGCCTCCAGGTATCACTATTGACGCATCTCCTTTATTACATCCACCTTTCTTTATTCCTTTCTAGAACTTCATAGGCTGCTCTTAGCTTTTCTTCCAATTCTTCTTCGTCGACATCTTCTTCTGGATTAAAAAATGATGCATCACTCGGATTATACTCCCTTACATACTCATCGATAAAATTCCAAATTCCCATAAAGAACCTTTCTCCTTTTATATCCAACCTATTTGCTCCTTCTTCATATTCTGCCAATACCTCTCTCCACTCCTTACTCCATGCTTTTTCATATAGTTTATCTGAATATTTCTCTTCAAATTCCTTTTCTGATCCTTTTAGGTTTTTTCTTATTATTCCATAATCATATCCATTTTCTATATCTTGATCTGCATCTTTATCTCTCTGCTTCCAATACTTTGTTTGCAACTCTAATGCCGTCTTCTTTCCTTCTATAAATTCTTTTAAAATAGAATGATGAAATTTCTTATTATTATATTTTTGATATATCATCAACTGCCCCCTATTTTGCTACTAGATTTCATATAATCTGGTTGCCTACCTTCAAGCTTCCATCCACTTATAAACTGTCCATCTGCTCCTTTCATTACATTTATATTTGGGCCTCACCTCAGTGCTGCACAACAGTGTTTACATGAATTTTTTTCTTAACTCTTCTAATATCGGTGTATATTCCTCTATTATTATTTTACACATCTCACTTATTATATTTGATTTTGAATCAAGATATTGTTGTAAATCTTCTTTAGATTTATTGCCTTTTTCTATATTAGATTTTATATCTACTATTTCAGACCACATACCAGCGAAAATTAATAACTTTTGATCACTATATTCTTTTAATTCTGAATATAACCAATCTATTTCGCTTATTATAGTGTAGCTATCTATTTTTACATTTAAAAAGCCTTTTGTAACATTAATTAATTCCTCAATATAAAACATATCAGACTCTTTATAATCTTTAGGGTATTTCTTTTTTAATGCCTTCAATATTGGGCTATATTCCTCTATGATTTCTTGGCACCACTTCTTCATTTTAGGCCTATCTTCATCTATTATCTGATCTAAATACTCCTGCGTCCTTGCTTCATAAGAAGTACAAAAATTTGCCTTTCCAGTTCTTATTTCTTCTTCTATATCTGTTACTTCTGACCATGTCCCTTTAAATGCAGATAATTTTTGATCTTCGTATTTCCAGTATGTCCAAGATATATCACAAATATAATTACCAACATCTATAATCTTTCTATCAGGAATTTCACCTTTTAAATACCTTGCTGAGGAAATAACTAAATCCTCTATATATTCAACATCTTCTCCTCTTAAATTATCTATCTTTAACATTACCAGCTCCTGATTTAATTTCATAAAATTTTACCTTCATTTCATACCTCACTCCTGTTTTTGTATTTTCTACCCAATGTGTTTGAACTTTTAGTGTATCAGTTACTCTATAATAACCTTCACTATACATCTTAACATAATCTTCAGGATTTCCACCATAGTTTTTTGCTTTATATACTGCATCTCTAAAAACCTTATTAGAGCCTTTCCCAGCACCTATGATTCCTTTCTCTAATGCTTGTGCTTCCAATGCTTTTGCAAGAGATACTTTTTGTAGCTCACTTATATGAGCTAATTCCCCCTTTTCTATATATGCTAAGTTCTCCAATGTTATCTTAGCATAATTATTTGCTTGAGTTTTAATATTAATTATATCACCAGCAAAATCAACATCCACCTTGCTCTTATAACCTGTGTTTGGCCCTGTATATGGCTTGATTATGTTATCATTCGCTCCTTTCTTCTTAATTCCTTCTTTGCTGCTGTTCCCAAGCCCTTTCTCTCCTTTCTTAAGACCACTCTCTCCTCCCTTCTCTCCTTTCTTGAAGTATTCCAGCGCTTCTTTGCTGATGTATACTTCTCCGTCACTCCCTACTCCTATTCCTTTCTTTGCTATCTCTCCTTTCTCAAAATCATATAGCTCTACCTTATCTCCCACATTCTTCGGCACTCTCTTACCATCTATCATCAAGTTTCCTTCTGCCGCTAATGCATCCATCTTTGCATACTGCGCCTCTATCCACTTTATCGTTTTCTTCTTATTATAATTCTCTTTCAGCACCCCTGCTTCTAACACTACTCCTTTTATTCCTTTTGTTGCACCTTTTGCTACTGCAGTGCCTCCACTTACAATCACTAACCAGATTGGAACTACAAGCTCTTACAATGGTAATTTACCCACTCTCCTGCCTTCTTCCTCCAATGCTTCTATCATCCATGCTACCCATTTTTTATATAGTTCTTCATCCTCTACCCATTCTTTTTTCTTTTCATCATAAACTAATTTATTCGTCACACCACTTACCCACTCCCATGGAAATGGCTTCAACTCAAGAACCTCGCGACCTTCTTTTATGGCTCCCTCTATACTTTGGGGGTACTGCTCCTCCACAAAACCCTTGATTGTGTCCTCATCACTCCTCTCTGGGTAGTATGTGTCTTCTAAAAAACTTCCCAAAAGATTAACAAAATTATAATATTTATCATTCATAGACTTGCTATATTTCAAGTCTTCATCATCTTCTACCGCCTTTATATCATCTGGATCACCATACCTTCTTGGATCATCTATGCTATATTTTTCCATTTTTTATTCACCTTTTAATTTTTCTACTGGATAAGATGTGTGTATTTTTATACTCCCATCATCCATTTTTTTCAACCATACTGTTGCTTTATTCATATTTATCTTTTCGCCTGCTTTATTAATTCCATATCCAACATTTTTATTAAATGTATATTCAAACTTCTGTTTACTAAATGGTTTTGACTTCTCAAACCAACTTGCTATTTCTTTTTCATTCTTCACAATCACCTCACTTATCACACTCTCTGCCACCTTTTCATTTGGATAACTTGTTACTATTTTTTTACTAGGATCATTCGCAATCCTCTCCTTCAACTTTTTTTCACTCAGACCAACATGCAACTTATTTGTATGTCCATTCCAGCTTCGTCCTTCATGATCTAAAGAAAACTAATATTTTCAAACTTTACTTCACTTATTTCTGGATTTGCTAAAGCAAATATTATTTTTTGAATTTCTTTTTCATTACTTTCATCAAAACCTATATCTTCTCTACACTCTATAATGTTTGCCCATTTAATAAGTTCCTCTTTACTAATTTCATTATTCTTATATTTTTCTATAATTTTATTTATGTCTCTTTTTGTTATAAAAATTAATTCATCACTATCCCATGAAAATTTTTTTAAATCCTCTTTTATTTTATCTAATGACTTTTCAAAATTCACCAATGATTTTAAAACTTTAATTCTATTCACGAATACCTCACCTTTTTTTGTTAAACTTATTTTTTATATGGATAATTGAACCATCAGGAGCATAAGTTACTTTATAATAATCTATAGTATTGCCTTTTTCATTGATTATCTTATTATAAACCGCTTTAGATCCAGGAACATTTCCTTGTACTTCTGCTGAAAATAATTTATTACCACTTTTTAAAACACTCACCTTAGTATTATCTGAAGATGGAAGCTTTTTTTCAAACCTCTTCAAATTTTCTAATTCAAATTTGTTTAAATTTTGCTTAGGTATATCAAAAATCTTATCTACAACTTCCTTACTAAATTCTCCACCTACCTTGCTCTTATATCCTGTGCTTGGTCCTGTATATGGCTTGATTATATTATCATTTGCTCCTTTCTCTCCTTTCTTAAGACCACTCTCTCCTCCCTTCTCTCCTTTCTTGAAGTATTCCAGCGCTTCTTTGCTGATGTATACTTCTCCGTCACTCCCTACTCCTATTCCTTTCTTTGCTATCTCTCCTTTCTCAAAATCATATAGCTCTACCTTGTCTCCAACATTCTTCCCTACTCTATTCCCTTCTATCGTCAAATTCCCCTTCTCTGCTGCTGCATCCATCTTTGCATACTGCGCCTCTATCCACTTTATCGTTTTATACCTCGCATACTTCTCTTTCAGTATTTCTATTCCACTCCCCCCTTTCCTTATATTTTTTATCAACTTGCCCGTCATCAACAGTGATTCCGGTAATATTGCCATATCCACTGCTGCTTTCAACCATACTGGTGATTTATCATATACATATAACGCGCTCCCTTTACCTGCTTGCCATGCATGTCCTAAAATTGGTGTTTCTTCATATTTTGCATCTACTGTCCCCGCCACATCCGTTGCTCCTGCTAGTATTTCATTTGCATCTATATATCCTCCTGGAAATTTATCCTGCAATATCCCTTCTAATTTTAATTTTTTGGTTTTTAAATAATTAACCATCTTAACCATTATCGCCCCTAATAAAACTTCTGTTGGGCCTTTGCCATCACGCATTTCTTTTAGTAATTCCCCCCCCATATATTCATGATGCATTTCTAATGCTACATACCTATTTACCAATATTCCTTTTGCTACCTCTACTTCATTATTTCGATATTTTAGTTTCTTTTCATCTATTGTTACTTTTTTATTTTTTAAATATTCATTAAATACATCTCTTAAATACTTATCTAAATAAATATCTTCTATTACTTTATAATCAGTTCTTCTTAATCCTCCCATTCCCAACGGGCTTCCACCATACTGATATTCTTGATTAAATATATATTCTTTTACCTCTCCTCTTTTTATTACTTCTTGTTTAAATTTTTGATATCCTCCTTCTTTCACAGCCTCTTCCACTAATTCTTTACTTGTTTTAAACTTCCCTCCTATAACATTACATGTACCCTTTATTTCATTCTCATATACCAACTCTCCCTTTTCTGTAAATCCTGTTATCTTGATTTTATTTCTACCATCTAATATTCCTCCTGCTGGAGCTTTACATGATCCTCCTATTTGCGTTTCTCCTCCTGCCTTGAATGCTTTGCTTCCCTTGTTATAATTTGCTACTACCTTCTCATGGCTACCTTTTGGCACATTTAGCGTCTCTCCTGCTATTATCCTATTAAGGTCCACCAATTGTGGGTTTAAATTTCTTATTTCTTCTTCACTCAACTTATATTTATCCATTACGCCACTTACCGTATCTCCCCTTTTTATCTTATGCTTCTCTACTTCTACCCTCTTCACATTTCCTTTCTCTCCTTGATTAAGCGCATCCCACACCATTCCTGGCTCTACCTTTCTTCCTTCCCCTACTTTATTTTCCGCCTTGCACATTCCTCCACTGCACTCATAACTATCTCCTCCTCTCCTTCTACAACTCCCCCTCCTTTATATGCTGTTGCTACCCTGATTCCTGCTTGTCCTGCTTTATCTATATCTTGAAATAATTTTGTATAATCTACCTTTCCGTCTTTACCTTTATACGCAAGTTTGATCTCCTCCTTAGTCAAACCTCTCTCTTCTGCCATAGTGTTTAAATTTGTCCCTTTTCTTAGTTCATTTAAATCTTGAAATAATTTTTCACGATTTACCTTCCCATTTTTACCTTTATAATCATTTTTCACCTGATCCTTAGTCAAACCTTTTATTTTTGACACTGTATCAATTGCTTCTTTTTCCTGTTTTGCCAATTTTATTTCATCTATAGTAGTTGAAATCATATCTGCACCAGTATTCACAATTGGTTTTACAACTTCATTTTCATAGATCTTTTTGATAATTGGGAATACTACCTTTGCAATGCCTTCTCTGATTGATGCCATCTGCTCAGAACTTGATGCTTTTTCCATAACGCTCTTCACTCTATTACAGATACTTACCACACCATCTTTTTTTGCTTCTTCAATATTTATATTTTTAAACTTGTTGCACTCTTGCCAATTTAGCTCCCTCCCTAAGATAATTCCACTTGCATTTGCCGCAATTTTTAATATGTTGCTTGCCTCAACTTCTCCATAACTATACTTAAGACCTGCATACATCATGTCTTTTGTGCTCATCACAGAATTTGCTTTGTATTCAAAATAATCAGCCAGTCTGCTTGCAATTTTTTTCATTGCTCTCTCACCTTTAGCATGGCCTGCTGCTGCATTCGCCATACCTAAAAATATTCCTCCAACAACCTTTCCTCCAAAAGTTGGAATCATACTTATTGTTTTGCTACCTATTTGCTGCGCAACAGACTTCAGTGTTTTCACCTCAGCATGGCCTCTTGCTGCTTCTGCTGATTTTCTTAAAATTTCATCCTGATTTCTAGTACTGCTCTTCCATATATCCTCAGCTAATATCTTTATTAGATTATCCCGATTCTTATCTATTATTTTAGTGGAACCATCCTCAACATCTTGTTTTATGTCTCCATCATTGCTGTTGATATATTCTTTAGATATTTCTTTAGTTACCCTTCCAATTGCTTCAGATATTGCAACCCCTTTTACTACAGCTACCATACCTTCTAGTGCAGTTGTCACTCCTGCTGCTCCTGGAAGATTTGCTATTTGCCACCAACCTTGATTTCCCCCAAAGTTAGCAATTCCAACCATTACAAGTGATATTCCAACTCCTATTGCATGACCCATTACAAAATCACCCAAATCGATTGGCATCCCATTGTCTATCGCCACAATAATTTGTATTATCTCAGATAATCCTTGAATCCCCATTGATAAACCAAATATCGCCATTAAGCCCGTATTTGCAAGCATTAGGTGGAATCCAAATGCAAGCGTTGCTATCGCTATAATTGCCGCTATAAATGTATCTGTCCAATCCTTTTCTAGACCGTATGTTGTAATCTCATATGCTAAAAATCCTGAGTTATATAATTCACGTGATAACTCATGGATATATGGTTTTAAATCATCATTTTCTAAATCTCCAAAGGCTTTATTCAAAATCAGTCTTGTTAAATATTTCTGATCATCTTTAGCAGCTATAATTTCATCCCCTTCTTGGCAATCTCCTTTTTCATCTACCTCATTCCTTTCCATCTGAGCTTGCACATTTTTTGACCTCATTATCCTTATCATCTTCATTTACAGTGCACGGCTTTTTTGTCTTATTTTCAGTCTTTGTATCAGGTCCTAAGACTACGCTTGCACCACTCAACGCTCCACCTATATCTGATAAAATTGAACCTTCTGTGACACCTCCTATTTGCTCTTTTCCCCCTTTATCATCTTCATTTATACTGCATAGATTTTCTTTCTTAATTCCGACCATTGCATCATATGCCGACACTAAATCTGCACCACTCATATCTTGTAAAATTGAATCTGGACCTTTTATAGCGCTTACCATTATCATTTCATCGCCTTCTGTATCTACAACTTGGTCAATAAGAATCCTTTAAATGATCCGCTATTTTTTCGTATGCTTTAGCTACTAATAAGCATTGCTTCATGGTATCCGAAGTTTTTTCAACAATCCCACTAATCAAAATATAAGCACACTGACTTTGTTGAGCTGGGATCATATATTGATGTATACTATTTATTGTATCGCTTAAATCATATACAAACTCTTGCTTCACCTCATTTGCATATTCAGCTTGATCATAATCTGTTATCCCATCCTGATCTTTTATCAATCTCACAAGTGACAACATATTATAACCTGTCCATGCAAAATGCCTATCCATATCAATTGCTTCCTCAGAAAATTCAACAGCCTCTCCAATTGGGCCTGCTTGTTCAAAAAATCTTCTAAAGTCTTTACCAACAATTAATCCCCCACCAACTCGCCTGGCTTTCTTCCCCTCAGACTTTTCATAAAAATGCGTCTTCATATAATTTCTACTTTTTTGAACTAAATATGCAGGATTTTTTAACAGTAGCTCGGTGCTATCCACCCTCTTTTTTTGATTTTTAAATAACTCTAATTGCTTATTATTAAATTCTTCAAAACTATCAATTACTGCTTTTTTCAGTTTGGCATTTTCATTTACATCATCTTTTTCTTTATCATATGACTCAAATTCTTCCAAAGCCTGAGACTGACTTAGCCATACAGCCCAATTTTCTTCAATCTGCTTTGTCTCACTTTCGTTATTATAATATTTTCTATGGGTTTCCCAAAAATTAAATTTCTCTTTATATTCTTCTTTGTTTACTTCTTCTAATATTTTCTTCTGATATTCTTCATCTGGATTATCTTTGTCATAATTAAATTTTTGTTTAACTCTATCTTCAACATCACTTGCAATTTTACTGTATTTGGTATCAACATAAGACTTAATTTCTTTATACTCTTCTTTAATACAACCCAATTCACTACCAAAAAATTGTATTAGCTCATAATCTAGAGAATTCAAAATTCTTTTGCCGTCTTCCAAGACATCTGTCAAATGCAAATATCCTTCATAATTTATATTTTCAATATAGGAAGAAATATCCATTACTTCTGCAAAATTATAAACCTTAGATTCTTGTTTTAAACACTTGATTGTTATTTCGCCTTGAGAATTAAAAATATAAATTTTATTATGGTCAACTATATATTGATTATTTCTAACTATTTCATATCCTGTTGGTGAATTAACAGTTCTAATTAAACCAACCAAATTTTCAAAAAGCCTATCTCTCAATTCTATTTTCGGAAATTCAATATCAATAAAATTACTTAAACTCTCTTTCTCCCTTTCATACCTATTTTCTCTATATTCTTGTAACCTACTTTCTCCTTTATCATTTAATAAGTTGATATCATGAATCTGACTTGCATTTATAATTAATTGTGCTGAGCCATAATCGCCATTCCTTGCTGCCCGACCTTCAGCTTGATTTTGCACTCTTATACTCTCTGATAAAAAACTCAATATTACATGTAGCCCCCCATTATAATTTACTTCTCTATCTATTTTAAAATCAGCTCCCCTACCTGCTAAATTTGTAGCTATTACCACCTCACCAATTTCTAATCTTTTTTTGAGAACAGTTTGATCTTGATCATTTATATATTTATATATCTTTTCTTTATCATACCCTTTTATCAATAAATGTTTATATAGATTATTTACATCCTGGATTGTTTGCATTATAACCAATACAGCTCGATCATGACCCTTTGCTGTGCTAAAAACTTGTTCTGAAATAGTGTCAAACCACTCTTTATAACTCTTTGTTATAACTTCAGGGAAGATTGCCAATTTTTTGTGGATATAATTTGGTATGATCACACTATCTATACCATATACTTTTGTTAAAAATTCATGATGTTCTTTTTCTCCTAAAGTCCCTGTTAAACCGTAAATATTCCCTTTATACTTTAAGAAATATCCTGGGTACGATTTAAATATACTTGTTAAATTTTCTTGCTTAACGCTCAATCCATGTTTTAACTGCAAAAATTGATGCAATCCATCTGACCAAGTTAAGCTGTGTTGCAACACTCCTGTATTTTTGTAATCTACTGGAGAGATATCTTTTTTTCCCGACTTATTGCTTATTATATATTCCAAATTTTCTTGATAATACAATGATCTTTCTATTGACCTGATCCAATTATCTGAATGCTTTAAAACAAAATCTTCCAAATGCTTGGGAATTACTATTTTTCTAAATTCTCTGTCATTTTCTAAATCTAATAATCCATCTTTTGCATATTTTGCTGTATTCTTTCTTAAGTATTCTTGATACTCTCTATGACTTCCAATTAACGAATATTCCTCATCGTTATCTTCATCTTCTTGCTTAATCAGTTCAAAATATTTTTCATCTTTTTCATCATATAAGACAAAATTACCAATAATATGATATTGTCCCCAGGCTGGAGTTATTATTTTCTTTAAATGCTCAAATCCAGGTAAACCTGAGGATAATTGTACCTTCATGTTAGTTTGATCAATAAATAAATTATCTACTTCGTCTACTATTAATACTCCGTATCCTCTTCCATATTTTGTATTTTGAGTGATATCTCTCAGATCATCTCCAATAAATGTTAATATGTCTCCATAAACAACATTACTTTTATAACACTCTTTTGCTTCAGTATTATAGTCTTGTATGTTATGGGTTACACTGATTCCTAATAATGCATAAAAACCCCCTAATTCCTCTGGCTCTTTAGTTGCAAGTGCACTAGAACTTGTTGCTATATCTACATTTTTTCCATTTATAACATTTAGTGCAGCAAGCATTGCTATTATTATCGATTTACCTTCGCCAGTTGAAACTTGAATTAACCTATTACCACCACTTTTATATAAATTTAGTAAACTTATTACTTGTGCATCTCTTACTTTATATTTACCTTCTAGTACAGTCAGATATATTGCATGTTTTAAAATTGCTATAACTTCTGATAAATTTGCAGCATTTACTTCTTTGATTTGTAATGCCCAATTCGGCAAATAGATTTTATAATAAACTTTTTCTACTTCTTTTATATAATCAGGATGGTATGGCTGATTTTTTAATAATACATTCAGTAAATTTTCTTTTATTTCTATTGGTAAAAACTGGCTTATCTCATATTCAAATGGCTGATTCTGATAATCTTGACCACTTAAAATGATTTCTGATTTATTGTTAGCGCTAACGCTCCATTTATCAAATTTTTTAGAGTTATTTTTTGTAATTTTATCATATCCTAGCGCTATATTAGGAGATAGTTTTTTTTCAAAAAGCTCGATTGCTTTTAATTTACTTTTTAAATAACTTGCATCATTATATCCTTCGTTTAATTGAATATCTGAGAACTCTTGTATAATCCTAGATGAACTCTTAATAAAATATTTAGTATTATCTTTATACAAACTCCATATCTTACCTGCCCACTGCTCACTTTCGTAATCATTTAATATATCAAATATTGTATTACCTTCTCTATCTATCCAATTATCTGGAATTTTATATTCGTATGCAATTTGAAAAATGTCAGTTAATTCATTAATAAATATCTTTTCTTGGTTTTGTGCTGTTGGAAATTTACTTAATATTTTACCTAAATTTTTTGTATCCCAACCTAAATCTTCTGCTAAAAACTTTATTTGTTTACAAAATTTCTTAGCTTCTTCTTTCTTACTAGATTTTATTTTTTCAAAATACTCATTAAATTCTTTATTAACATTACCATTAGAAATTTTCTCAAATGATTGACTATTATCTTTTATTATGCCATTTAGATTATTCTTTAACTGATGAACTACCCTCGTTAATTTTTCATATTTAAGTTCTTCCAACTTTGCTAATTTTTTCTGAATTTCCGGAACATTGTTTTTTAAAAAATCCTCATACTGCAAGTTAATTCTGTAAATTATGAAAATTAAATCTTTGAGTTTTTTTTCCTTATTTACACTATCCAATACCCTCTCTTCTTTTAATATGTCATCTAATAATTTAATTGATGAATTACTTATATCCCTAATAACCTCTACTCTTAAGTCGTTATTAAAATCAATAATTTCTCCCATTACATTAGTGTAATTTGTAGCGTCTTTTTTAAATGTCTCAACATACCTTATAAGGGCTTCATACGATATGTGTTTACCTGCTTTATAAAGATCCTCTAATATGAAAGCGTTTTCATCATCTATAATTATTTTATTATTATTAACTCCGGTCTTTACAATCTCAATTAAATTTTTATTGCATTCTTTATTACATCTATACTGATTGTCGTTAACTGCTTTAATTAAATGAAGAAAATTCTCAAATACAAAATCTGAATATTCTATTTTTTGAATTCTATCAGAGAACTTGCTAACTAGTTCTTGCGTTATTTTTTGATTTAAATTTTTATCTTTTTTTGCTAATTCTAAAACTAAATTAAACTGCTTATCATCTGGGGAATGAAATGCTGAATAGTTAATTAGGATTTTTGATGCCAACCACCTATTAGCTTGATAATCGTTATTTAGTTCTTTTTCATAAAAATCTAACACTATCTTACTTATCTTATACCAAGTATTTTCAATGTATTCATCAGTAATAACACTCTTTAATGATGTATTTTCATGCAGTAATATACTATCTACTTCCTTTGGCTGACTCTTTATAAGTTCACTAATATTTTTTTTAACTAATTTTTTAACATCTATCTCTTCATTTATTATTTTATTAATAAAATCTATATCATCATTTGATAAAGCTGCGTTTTGAAACTTGCATATCTTATTATCATATAATAATTCTGGATGTTTTAAAAAATATTGATTGACTGGATCGCAATCTTTTAACCCATTTTCCTTATAAAAGGATTGAGGATCATCAAAGCATTTATGCTCTTCTGATCCTTTGAAATTACTACAGTAAAAATCCTCATCAATTAATAAATCTGATAAATCTACATTAAAATTTTCTGCCATAGAGATCTTTAATTTTGATAGGCAGCTTCTACTTGATTTATACTATGTACATAAGAAGAATCATTTATTACATTTATGTCCTCTAAGTCCTCTTGATGCTGATAGTACATAATTCCGTCTAACATCTTATTTAGATAATTTATATCTTCATTCTCAGATAGAGTTTTAGATTTTTCTTCTAAAGCAGCTATCTCTTTAACAATCTTTTGTTTTTTATCTTCAAAAGCTTTAATATCACTCTCTATATCATTTTTTTCATTTTGATATTTACTCTTATAACGACTCCAATGATTAACTTTATCTCTTATATTTTCTTTTTTGTTCAAACAATTTTGATCATATCTTCCAGGTGAGTGACGCCAACAATTTTCACTCTCAGCAACACTTAAATCACTTTTATATGATGCATGCATACTTATAGCTTGATCGAGTTCGGTTTGTTTTTGGTTTAATGTAGGTTTTTTATTTTCAATAGAATAACCTAATTTTTTAATCTCTTCTTTTTTACTACTTATTTCATTATCTAGTCGCTTGTATTTATCACTGATTTTATGTTTTTCTTGTTTTAATATATTTAAAGCCTCCTTTGTTTTTAATATATCTTCGCACTCTAAATCAGTGTTTTTTAAGCACTCATCAATTATACTTATTGTTAAATTTGTTTCCATTTTTCCTCCTAATTAATGTTAATTTTTATTATATGGTGTAATTAATAGTATAATTCTTCCTTTACTTGATTCATTTGGTGCTGCATGCATAGTTCCTAATTTACCCATCAAGTGCACCGAACCATATCCATCTTCACATGTTTTGCTATTATCATAAGTAAGCATTGCCCTACTTATTTCTCTATCTTCGCACTCTTTATTTGAGTGAAATCCATAAAAGAAATTACAATCTTTTGCTTCTTTAAAAAATATTCGTCTTTCATCATCATTTATATTTTTATAATGAGTTTTTTCGCCAATTATCGATACTAAAAACACTTTGTTACCAATATATTTTTCAACTTTAGTAGTATTGTCTCTAATTATATCTTCATAACTTTTATCAATATGCCAATACTCACAGCTATTAGTTTTGTAATTCTCTAAATACCCACTCATAGTTCTAATAATCAACTCAAATTCACCATCACCACTTTCTCCAAATATATTGCTGGTTGTCCTTATAATATAATTTGTTAAAATACTACTTTGATATGAATTTGCTTTTATACTCTTATTTTCAAGAATTTCTTTAATTGAATTTAAAACACAATTATTTAAGTATTTACAATCTTCTGATGTTATTACTTTGTTTTCATTTCCTTGAATTTCTATATTTGACAATAACTCTTGACCTTCTTTTGATATTCCCAAATTATAAAATGCGAATTGTTTTCCTAACTCGATCTTTTCTAAAGCATTAGTTATTTCATTATTAATATATTCATCTTCCGCAAAGCACTGATAAAAATTGTCATTATAACTACCAACTCCCAAAGTCTCCACCTCATTAGTCAATAAACAACGCTGATCCTGATATGATAAATCTATTTCTTCCATAGAAACAACCTCTTCCCTAATAACAATTTATAGTAATTACATACAACCTTAACCTCCTCCCATTTGTCAACTTTTTTATTATCTGTTTTAATCTATGATTGTACTCTTAATAACTATATCTAAAAGTTTTTGTTTTTTTTGTAAAAAATTAGTTCTTAGGCTGCAAATTTTTTCTCAATAATAAAATTATTCCCATAGGTGATCCTAGTTAGTTGGACAGTTTTGCAGCAAAGTTAAAAGGAGAGCAACTCAGTCATAGTCACTAAGCGGCTTTCAAATATATTCTCTCTTCTATTTTTTTCCAATCACTATCCCACTTATTACTTAACTTTAGAGCTCTGATTTGTAAAACTTGATTCGCACCATCTCTGGTCCAAGTCATACGTTGCTTGTTTTTTTGACGAACATTAATTAAATTACTTACTGTGCTTTCAGCATAACTGCTCATATAGACCAAGCCTTGCATTTCTCTTTCGTCGTAATTGATTATTTTATCCTGGTTATTTTCTATATATTGCTTCAGTATCTTAAGCTTATTAGATGACTTTATTTCTTTAGTATCTTTTATTGTAAATAGGCATGCAATACTGACCCAGTAAGTGCTTATAAAAATAAGAAAATAGGCACGGAAAAGTGCACCACTATATTAGTTGTAAATAACTAAATATAGGTGCCAAATTGTATAGGGTGCAAATGTACGAAGAAATAAGAAGAGCAGTATTAGTAAAAGGAATTAGCAAAAGTATAGTGGACTGAAAAAATCAGACAACAAAAAGAGTAGTTTTATTTCCTAAAAGATAGGAAAATATAAATAAAAAATAATGTCAACTCTCAGCAAAAAGGGGCCACTAATTCTCACTAAAAAGGGGCCACTTAATTTAAATTTTTTTACTAATTTTTCACATCATTTTCCCCATCATAATTTTTAATATTTTTAGCTCTATAACTTGGGCCATTAATTCTAAAAATTCTCGAATGATGAACCACCCTATCTAAAATTGCAGAAGATAAAATACTATCCGAAAAAATATCATTCCATTGCTCAAAAGATTTATTTGTTGTGATAATAGTTGAACCTTTTTCGTATCGTTTGGATATCACATCAAAAAAATCAGAACCTGAATAATCTGGAATTTTTTTAAAACCTAGTTCGTCCATTATCAATAAATTAGGTGATAAATATTCATCTAATTTTTTATAATACGAGTTGTCTGCTTTTGATATATGAAGCTTATAAAGCATGTCTTACACTGTAGTAAAAAGTACTTTATACTCCTTAAGTAAGGCTTTTAGCCCCAATGCTATAGATAAATGAGTTTTGCCAGTGCCAGGGTTTCCTATAAAGATAATATTTCTTTTTTCTTCAATATATTGGCAAGTAACAGCGTCACTAATTTGCTTTTTATCAATAGAGGTTTGGAAGTTAAAATCAAAATCCCCTATTGTCTTTAGGGACTGTCTAAAAATGCAAAAAATCTGAGGAGATAATTACAAATTATCGATTTCAGAATGAAAAAAAATAAATATAGGAAAATAAAAATTTATAGCTGTAGAAATATTGAGAAATGATCCGTAAAACTGGAGCCAATCTGCTAATATCGTTTAATAAAGCATGAGCTATGCAATTACAGAGAGTCTTTTAATGTTAAAAGAAAAGGCATTCATAAATTCAGCAAATTGATTTTTGGCTATACCTAAATATCGAACTCTCTTGTTTCGCTTGGAGAAAACTCTTTCAAAAGGAGAGCGTATTTTAGTGCGCCATTTATCAAGATCCTTGTTTTTATCTTTCATGTTATTAAGCTTTATTGCGGCCAAATGTACATTATTTTTTGCAGCTACTATTTGTGCTGGTTTGGTGCAATAACCTTTATCAGCAAAGACGGCTCCTTGACTAGGACAAATATGCTTCAAAGCTGAAGCATCATTGACATTAGCAGGAGTAACAGCAATTTTATTAATGAGCCCACTTTGCATATCAACACTTCTGTGTGTTTTATAGCCAAACCAATATTTCTTTTTACCCTTACAGCCTATTCTGGCTTGTTTGTCTCTTGCTATTTTTGGTATAATTTCATTATTTAATTTATCATATTTCTTCTTAATAGCCTTATCTCTTTCTTCCCATAATTGAGCTTTTGATATCAGATGTGCTGAATCTATAAATGTAAATACTTCGCTCATATACCCTTGCTCTCTGAGCTGCTTTTTCATTATTTCAAATAATTTTGATAACTTCTTTGTCCCTATCCTTCTTCTTACTTCCCCGAATAAACTGTGATCCGGTGTTTTTTCTGCCAATCCAAACTCGCAGAACCACTTTGCTACACAATTTGTCTTTAATGCCTCTTCTAACTGCCTGTCACTCAAATCTTCCATAAATTGATATAGCAAGCATTTGAGCAAACGATCCATTCCATATCCCTTACATCCTTTGCCTGATTCCATTCCTTTCAATCTATAATCTATTTTCTTAAAATTAAATACCTCCTTGAATTTTCGGTAATTATGTTTCGCGGGCATTAGTTCCTCTAGACTTATTATTGCCATTTGTTTTACTGACATCCTTTTCTTATTACTATTTTCTTTTATAATAGCATTTTTATCTCCTTTGTTCTATTTTTAGACAGGCTCAATATCAGTATTAAATTTCATGGACCTTTACAAATAAGTAATAAAATGCATTGGCTGCATAAATCTTTTTACAAAAATAAAAAAGTAGATTCAAGTGAACTTACTTGGATATCAGTTTCATCTGAAACAAAATGGAGTGATTTAAATAAAATTATGTGGCGCAAGTATAAAGAATTATTAAGCCAAAGTCTACCTAAGAGTTTCCTAGATATAGCAAACAAAGCTATATTAATCAAAGATAAAGATGATCAAATCGAATACGTATTATCATCAGTTAAAAAAATCATACATTATAATAAAAAAAGATATGCTATTAAGGGGGGGTATTTACCAAGAGACCTTACGGAAGTAGAAAAAAGTGGATATGGAGATTGTAAGGATTTCGCATTTGTAACAGCTGTGATTCTAAATAAAATTGGATATAATGCAAATATTGCTTCTATAGATGCTGGTGCTAGCGAAGAAAACTTGTTTTGGGGTATGCAAACTGATTATTTTAATAAATTTTTAAACAAAGCATTACCTAATTTGGGAATTTTTAATCATGTTGTAATCATGATTAAAAATGAGGAGAGTGGAAGGGAAGAGTACTGGATTGATCCGTTATATGGTAATAGTATTTATAACATACCTACATCTATTTTAAATAAATTCGTGTTGGTAGTAAATGGTAATTCTGCAACATTAAAGCAAATAACACATAAAACTATTTTGGATAAAATTTATGAAGGATTTAAGGAGGGTTTTATAGATAGAGTAAGCTCTTAGAACAGCAGAGAGCCTCAAATAAAGTATTATAAAAATCCAAGAAATTGACTTTTGATTATTTTTAATGATTAAATATAGATAACAATGTTTTAAATCTAATAGAGTTATTTATGGATAGTTATTTAGAAAATGCAATGGATTATGTTCAAGAAGCATTCGAAAGTGCTAATCAGTGGATGAAAGAAAATGATCCTTTGAGATTTCCAGAAGTGGAGGCAAGTGTATTGGATGTGCTTGATAAAGAAAATGGGGTGTCAAGTTTTGATATAGCAGGTACAGCAGAATCTACAGAGGAGGAGCTTGAGAATTTTATGCGGGATACTATTAATAATGTATTAATTGGAACTAACAGCTTGCAAGGGGGTCTAAAAGATAGGATTGATTGGCATATTAGTAAAATTGTAGAAGACAGCAAAGCAACAAGCAATCAAATGCAATTAGTGCTAAATGGTTATTCATCAGGTGGTATTGATGCAGCAATTATTTCGGTACTAAGGCCAGATCTAGTTAGCCATGTGAACATGATAGATTCCCCTGGTGCGTATGATATAGTATTAAAGCTTTTGGATGGAGATGTAATAAAAGCTACTGACGTTTATAAGAAGATTGAGATCTATAACGGAAATAGAAACTTTGTAAACTCTAAAGGCAGTCATCCACCAGGGAAGATGATTCATCATGTTGATGTTGATGCACATTCAATGATAGAAATAATTGATACATTTAAATTAAAGGGAGATTCTTTAGTACTAGGAAGATGTCATTCTGATAACTTATGTAACTATAAAAATGGAGAATACCTAATAGAGAGATTAACAGATGATATAACTAAAAAAGATATTGCTAAGTATTTAGGTGTTTCGGTTAAAAATGTAGAGCTTTTAGATAGTAGATCGTTAAGTGAAGAAGATCTCAAAGAATTTAAAGAAATAATTAGTAATAAATTCAGGATCAATAATAAACCAGAAGGCGAAAGTAAATTAAAAGAGAGTAGAGATAAAATAATAAGCGATTATACAAAAGCCAATAATTTAAATAAGGGGTTTTTTAGAGGCAGTGAGGGGCTATGGAAGGTAGAACACATAATTATGCAATGGCTAGTAATTATGGCTCTACCGGAATCTTAGACCACGACACGATACAAGATGGAATTTATCTAAACCTAGGAGATCCATTGTATTCTTACGGAAGTGAGTATCTTAAGACAAGCTGTAAAAAGCAAGGATTGAGAAAAGATGCAATGGAAGTCGGACTGATTCATAGTACTCTGAGTATGGGAAAGCCATATACATGGGGAAGGGGTCAGCAATATGGCAAAGATGAATGGCATCAAGAAAAGCATAATGTTAAACCAAGAAGAAGCTGGAAGAAACTGCATTTAGTGGTGGATGATAATAATATAATCCAAGGAGTTGAATTAGCTGAAAAATCAGTACATGACTCTGAAGTAGCTTCAGATCTACTAGACCAAGTACAAGGTCTGGGAGACAGGTATAGCGGATGGAGCATATGATACCAAAAAAGTATACGAAGAAATAGAAAGGCAAAATGAAAATGCAAAAATAGTTATTTCTCCCAGAGAAAACGCAGTAATATCAGATGAATGGCATGCAGAAAGGAATAAAACTTTGGATATTATAGATAAACATGGTTATAAAGGATGGTACAAGATACGCAAATACGGCTTTCAGAATTACGCAGAGCTTTCCATGCAGAGATATAAAAAAATTATAGGACCAAAGATGCATTCTAGAGATATAAGGCGGCAAAAAAATGAAGCAGTTATTGCTACATCTATTTTAAATAAATTTACAACTTTAGGAATGCCGATATCTAAAAAAGTTGCTTAATTTTTGTTAAACAGCAGGGTATGAGAGGTTATGCAACAACGCGAATTATATGTAGAAAAAACAAGGTTTATTAGCTTTGATAAAAAGATGGTAAACGTTGCTTATAAAGAAAAATCAGCAAGTAAAGTAAGAAGTAAGAATGTAGTACCTAGTATAATACAGGTTGAAGATGAATTTTTAGGATATGTGAATGGAAAATGGGAGCAGTTATCAACAGAAATAAAGGGTAACAGGGTAATAATAAAAGCGACCGATGAGGTGAAATTAGGTGTTGCGCCAGATATGGAATATACATATGCATACTTAAGTAAAAAAGGAATAGGAGTAGGATTTAATGCAAATGGAGATGAATTTGCAGTTAAAGCAGCTGTATGGGGAAGTAAATATGAATTTAGCCAGACAAGTTACACACATCAAGCAACAAATATAACAGCAAATTTTATTCAATTAGAGGGAGATAAGATAGAGGATTATGGAATTATATATAATGCTCAAGAAATGCATGAAAACGCTAGAATTATTTTTCATGGAATAGCAAAAGATAGAATTAGTACAGAAGAATATAGAGAGGAATTTGGCGTTGGATTAAAAATGGGAATTAAGAGTAACTTGGGATCAATATACAGAGGAGGAAAAGCAATAAAAGACCAAGATTATTCAAAGCCTGAAGGTTACATTAATGGATTTTTTGCAGGACTTGAAACGTATCATAACACACTGAAATTATTATCAGATAATGCCAATCATGGCGTTACAGGTGGGGTGTGGTTTTATGGTGAATATAAAGAGCAAAGACATGAAGTAGAGCAGGTAATTGCAGTTCCAACAATAATCAATGTAAAAGATTTATATAAAAGTGAAAGTGAAGAATTAAAATTATTAGGCACACAAATAGAAACTTATAGAAGTTATATAAAGACAAAATACCTAAATGCGAAAGCAGCTGAAAGTACACTAGATAGCAAAACAAGTGAGAGTGGTTTTGATATTGAGATTCCAATAAGTGGAAGTATTACTGGAAATATAGGAAATGTTATAAGCAAGGCAAACCAACATCAACGTTTACAAATGAATGTTGATATACAAGTGAAAGATCATTTTAGGTTAGATGTACAAGGTCATGCTGATATGAGAGGAGTATTTTTAAGAGCCGCAAATTTGGAAGCAAACTTTGAAAGTTTATTATTAGAATCGGCACAAGATATAATAGAAAATGACAGTCAGGGAATTAACTTAGGAGTTAGTGGAAGTAAATTAGGGTTAGAGGGATTTAGTGGTGGAGTAGAAAAAGTAAAGGTAATCGACATGTCGTAGAAAGAATTACAGCGATGATAGGCGAGAAAAGTGCAAATATTGTAGTAGCAAATGCTTTGAGATTGAATGGAGCAATGATAGCAAATGCGCAAAGAAATGAGGATGGAAGCTATACAGATCATGGCAATATAGCACTTAAAGTAGGAGAATTATTTATACAACATATTCATGATTATGACGAGGGATATACATTGGAGCATCACTTAGTACGTCTAAGAAATATGACAACATGATATTAAAACCAACACTTGGAGGTCATAAAAAAGCAGGTGGTAGTAAATCTACAATAGGAAGTGGTAATATAGAATGTACAGGTTCAATATGTGAATTTGATAAAGTAGAGGGTGATATTAATAATATCCAATACATGGATACAAAGTATAATATCGATCCAATCAAAATGTATTGGAGTAATATTGATACAGAATGGTTAAAAGATGGAATAGCAAAAAAAGATGGGAAGATAGATCTCTCTGAAGCCTTAAAAAGAAGCACAGATGCGTATAAAAGAGAATTCAAGGAAGCATTTTCTCCTATGTGGCAATACATAGAAAATATGTTAATAAAGAAAGAAGAAATAAAGGATAATGAAGAATATAAAGAAGAAAATACTGATAATATAGATATAGCAGAAGATATTGAAGAGAAGGAAGAGAAAAAGGTTGAGATAAAAAAAGAAGCTAATAATGAAGAAAATGATCAAACAGCTAAAGGCAATGATGCTGAAGAAGAAATAAAATTAGAAGATGAGCAGAATAATGCGGAGTATGTAAAAAAAATTACACTCAAATATGAAGAGGGCTTTAAAAAAGAGATAGCTAAGCAAAGTATTAAAAATATTAATAGAGAAATAGATAATATTAGAGAGCTAACAAGTGAAGAAAGGAATGAATTAAAAGAGTTAACAAAAAGCATAGTTAGTGATTATGTCAATGCTGATGCTGGTGGTAAGGTAAAAATAGTAAATACATTATATCAAGATTTAAGAACATTAGAAGGAGAAATAAAAAACGCTGAAGAAAAAGGTGCGTGGAATAAAGTTAGTAGTTTTTTAGGAAGGGTATTGGGTTTGGGGGAAGCGAATGCAAACCCAGCAGCAGCGATTTATCTGGCTGGTACGGTAGGTTCAGACGCATTAGCTAAACTAGGAGCTATTGTATTAACATCTATAGGTGCAATGTATGTTGCAAAAGAGGTTATTGATAAAAAAAATGATGCTTCATATAAATCTATCCAGAATGATGATTCAAAGAAGATGATAACACAAATAGGATTCGGTCCAAAAACTTTAATATTGCCAAATGGCCAAGCTGTTATAATAGATGATGATAATTATCAACAATTAAAACAAAATCACCGGATAGTTAAAGAAAATGGTTTAGAATATATTATCAATCCATCAATTATGGTTGATGAGACCGGTAAAGAACATGTTATCAGCACCCCTATTCCAAAAAAGACACCTGATTTACCTGGATATCCAATTAATGATAACAAGAAACCAACTATAGAGACATACCCAGAAGCAGAGAAGCAAGATAAATTACCAGGATTTACTCCGGCAGAGCCGCTGGAGAGTCTGAAAGGATCAACTATTCCTGAGCAGAATTTAGAAGACCATATATTATTAAAGGAATACCCAGATACAGTTGATAAAGTTGGAGGTAGATATCCATCTAACGGTGAATATGCTGGAAAAAAATATCCTGTTGAGAAATTACCTGAAGATTTACAGAAAAAGTATCCTGATAGTGTAGAGTTTGATGAGAAAGGTTTTCCTGATCTAAAGCCTTATACAAAAAAAGAAGTGCAAGTTGAAGGATTAACAGGAGATAGAGAGAGTGATGAGAAAAAAGCAAGTAAAATAGCTGGATATAAAAAAAGACCCGAAGGATATACATGGCACCATCATCAAGATGGCGAAACCATGCAGTTAGTTCCCCAAGATTTACATGGGGCAGTGAGACATACTGGTGGTGTCTCAACTATAAAGCATAATCATAAGGTAGATTAGTATGGCAGAGTATATGAAAAATATAATAATAGAAGAAAGCAAAAATCAGATAACTAATAATGATATTATAAAAATTGAAAAAAAGTTAGATATCAATTTTCCAAAAGATTATAAAAGCTATCTGCTTAAGCATAATGGGGGGTATCCAATAAAAGATACTGCTCCTATGATTAATCCTGTAGATGATAACGAAAGAAATATAGGTGTAGATAGGTTTCTTGCTATTTATGAGGGAGAGTATGATAATTTTTTAAAAGATTACAATACATTTAAAATATGGCAAAAAAGAATGCCAGATGAATTAATCCCTATAGCAAATGCCTCGTGTGGAGATAAAATATGTATGAGTGTAATAGGCGATAATTATGGCAAAGTATATTTTTGGGATCACGAACAAGAGGCTTATGAAGGAGAAGAACCAGATTATTCAAATGTACATTTAATAGCAAATAGCTTTACAGATTTCATTAATAGCTTATATGAAACTGAATTATTAGAAGATAAAAATGGGAAAAATTTATGGATATATAAGCATGATAGTTATTCATTACCCGTATGCACAGAGATAAAAAAATATGGAAATATAATAAACGAATTTTTTGATAAAACTCCTAAAGAAGTAGAAGAATTTATTATTAAGAGATTTGATGCAAACGGAGATTTATTACTATTATTCCAATCTGGAGGAAAAGAATACTTTAGAAGGATAAATAAAGTAGGTAATCTTCTTGAAGAAGGAAGTAATTCTATCCATACAAAAAACCCCATTGAAAATAAGGAAAATAATCATGAAGAAAAGGGCTCTGAGCGGTAGGTAAAATTTCATACAATAAACAATTGATTAATGAATGCATAATATTAAAAACGATCGTTTTTAATACTCACCCTACCCTATATCTTTTTTGCATCTCAAAAGTTAAAAATCGATATCTTTTCTCATATCTTTTTCTTAGTGTTTTTATTGCGCAATTGCAATAAGATACGATATCTATTTGTTGTTTATAATACTCTGTTGACTTATTATATTTTACATATTATAATTATTTGCAATATATTATATTAATGATTAATAAATATTGCTATGCAAGAAATAAGAACTCATATAGATGCTAATGGTAGAATCCTTATACCACACAGTATTAGAAAAGCATGGGGTATTAAATCTGGCGATGTTTTTGTTATTAGAACATTAGATAATGAAATGAGGATTATTAATCTTAAACAAGCTATTGTAAATGCTCAGAATTTAATCAAGAATATATTCCTGATAATGTTTCTCTTACAGAAGAATTATTTACTATGAGGCGTGAAGAAGTAAATAAAGAAATGGAGAAATAATTATGCATTCCTATGTTATAGACTCTTCTGTATTATTAGCATTGCTTAAAAAAGAACCTGGTAGTGAGAATTATTACGATTATCTAAAAGATTCCGTAATCTCTTCAGTAAACATAACTGAAGTTGCAGGCATATTTAATTGCACGCCATGACATTCCAAAAGATAAAGTGATAGCTACAATTAATCAATTAGTTGAACTGTGATTAATTTTAGTGAAAAACAAGCTTACATTGCTGCAGATCTTGAGAAAACAAATATGCAAAATAAATTAGGATTATCATTAGGCGACAAAGCTTGTATTTCTCTGGGAATTTTAATGAACCTTACTGTATGTTCTACAGATAGAATCTGGGGAAAAGTAAAGGTTGAAAATTTAAAGATTAACCTTTTAAGATAATTTTATGTTAATAGGATATGCAAGAGTGTCAACACAAGATCAGAATCTTGATATGCAGATTCAAGCTCTTGAAAAAGCAGGATGTGAGGTCATTTATTCTGAAAAGATAACAGCACTAGAGCTGATAGGCCTGAATATTTAAAAATGAAAGATTATGCGAGAAATGGCAAAGATACTATTATCGTATATAAATTAGACAGGCTTGGAAGATCGCTTAAGCATCTTATAGAAGAAATACAGTTATTCGCAGATAGAAACATAGGATTTAAATCTATTCAAGAAAACATAGATACTACTACTTCTAGCGGTAAGTTATTCTTCCATATTTTGCCTCTATTGCAGAGTTTGAAAAAGATATCATTAAGGAACGCACATTAACTGGCTTAAACGCAGCAAGGGCAAGAGGAAGACTTGGAGGTAGACCTAAAAAACTAACGGATGCACAGCTTATCATGATGAAAAAGATGCATGCTGACAAAGATAATTCTATACAGGAAATTTGCGACATGTTTAAAATTAGCCGCCCTACCCTTTTTAGACTAGTTCGTGTTTAATTGAATATTTGTATATACTACAGTACAAAATAATCTAATACCAAAAACATAAATTATTGAACTGTCT
>CAXIWF010000835.1:0-34002 GCA_964036045.1 Eutreptiella sp. 'Long Island Sound 2002'
TATCCATCACGACGAACAGACCCATCACTGCCGTTCAGAGCCAGCACCGCCCAGCTGCCCGGTGAAGGCCACCGCCGGAGCGGATAGCCTCCGGCCATCTGGGGGCACCAGCACTGCGTTGCCCTTTGCGGACCCTGAGACTCAGCAGAACAGCTGTGTCCACATATGGTCGATCCTTTGCCATCCCGCGCTGAATCATGCAATCAAGTCACGTTTGCTTTGGACGCGCTGAGTTGTTCACAGTGGCATCCATGGACGGCTCCGAGGTCGGGTCGCAAGTGACCCGCGCCCATGTCAGAGGCATGACCGCATCAGCCACCACTGAAGGAGGCTTCTTGCCGGAGCGGTCCGAACCCATGCAAAGCGGGCACGGGGACCATCTGCAGGGGGTTTGAATCCAGCAGCGCATCCACGGAGGCCGCCACCCGGCCTGACGGCCGGGAGACAGCCCCAGCAGAGCGGCCGGACGCCCTGCAGCCCCATGCCCAGGGGTTGACTACGAGCTTTTCAACAGCAGCAACATTTGTATACGCTCTTGGAGCTGGAATTACCGCAGCTGCTGGCACCAGACTTGCCCTCCAGTTGATACTCATTGCTGCGTTTGGATAGCATTCATTGCGGAGTCCCACCCACCACACAGGGTGAGCAGGGCTGCTATGGCTCGTCGCTGTCTCGCCAGACCAGTGTCGGCAGTGGACAATTTGCGCGCCTGCTGCTCGCCTTGGCAATGGTAGCCGTTTCTTAGGCTCCCTCTCCGGAATCAAACCCTGATTTCCCGTTACCCGTGATAGCCATGGTGGTCCACTACACCACCAACCAGAGCTGATAGGTCAGAGACTCACACTGTGGAGCATTCATGGTAGAACCATCTTTGCCATCACAGAAAACGGCCTGAATCACCCTTGCACGCTGCCCTGTACGGGCGCAGGTCTTGATATCGGCCAACTGCCAGTGACCCTGAACGGGCCACAGCTCTGAGCTTCCATGTATTAGCCACCCAGTTGAGGTGAATATCCGGACCGATGTCACAGGGGACCACGAGGGCCCCAAGCAACCAGTGCACAGTCATCAGATTGTCGCCGGTGTAATGAGCCATTCACAGATTCACTCTCAATCCCATGTATTCTGACACTTGCATGGCTTAGTCCTTGAGAGAAGCATATGACAACTGGCAGGATCAACCAGAATCACTCGACTGCATCATGCCCAGGAGCGACCATCGAACCCCATGAAGGGGCGTCAATGGCCTCTCCACGGTGGCTTGCCGTGAGCCACGCCCTCCGACGGACGCCCCGTGGAGGAGCCAATCCGTCGGTGACTGCATCAAACCACGGAGAACCGGAGCTCTCCAAGCGCCCGTGCATGTGCATGCACGGGCCGCGTCTCGGAACCCGCCGGAGATGGACTCCGGCGGGGGGCGATCTCGGATCCATGGCCAGAGGTGGCGCGCACCCCATGGCCGACAGCCAAGGCTGTACCAACTCACGATCGAATGCCTCTGCATCATCTCCGTTGCCCCGCCGCAGGGCAGCCTCGCGAGGGCTGCGCCGCAGCGGGATCGATACAACCAGAACGGGTCTTATCCACGTGGGGGCTGGGTTGATTTGTATAGCGGAGGTTGCAGCCTGCCTCACGCTGTGACCCAGGATCGCCTCCGGCGGTCTCGGGGCCGGGGCGCCATGCGACGCCGCCGGGGGCCTCCCCTTACATAGTAACAAACGGGCCCCGCGGAACGGGAGCTTTCCTCGCGCGATTCGGCCGGGCGAGCCGAAACGGGGATCCATGAAGGCTGCACAGGACATCCGGCTGGGATGGTGACGGGCTGACCCAGGATCGCCTCCGGCGGTCTCGGGGCCGGGGCGCCATGCGACGCCGCCGGGGGCCTCCCCTTACATAGTAACAAACGGGCCCCGCGGAACGGGAGCTTTCCTCGCGCGATTCGGCCGGGCGAGCCGAAACGGGGATCCATGAAGGCTGCACTGGGCAAGCACTGGAATCACCACGTGGAGGCCTGCTCCGCGCGATGATCCCAGTGCCAGCCCTTGACCAGAGGCAGAGAACCCACAGCATGCGGGGCCACTGCGGCTCACAGGCTCGGACCGGTACTAGTCTCATACGATTCATCTCCGGTGAAGCAACTTCCTCGCCTTAGTACACCAGCCCATGAGAGTCACGTGATATGCATGCGGGACCGTGTCCAAAGAGGCATGCACAATGGTAGGCCCGGAAGCCCACCATCAATGTCACGCTATCTCATGCAACCTTGCCGCGGAATGTTTCGACTGCATCACTGCTGACTGGAGGGCGATGCCTCGGATCCAAAACCATAGAAAGCCATGCGATTGTCCAATCACGTCATCTTGCCTCCTCCGACCGGAGGCGTGCGCTGCTCTCGCTGTGCCGCGGCGAGGCCTCCGTGGGCCCTTCGAAGGACGTCACCAGAGACTGAAGCCCAGGCCTCTTCACGGCATTCGAGACGCACGCCCCGGCATTGGCCATCGGAGATCCAACCCCGCGCGGAACGCAGGGCACGCTAGCCTTATTTGACAGTGCTTGTCCAAAGTTCGGTATGCGGAGGCGATCGGGCACTGAGCCCCATGGGGTGTTTGTCGGACACTCTGGTACAGGATGCACCGAGTCGCACGAAGCCATGCGCTCGGATGCTGCTGCCCCATGGGGTGTGCACACGCCGGGTGCCCGGTTCAGACTTAGATGCTTTCAGCCAATATCCGCCATGTGTAGACTAGCAAGCCCCGGCCGCTCAGCCGACCACAGAAACCAGAGGCATGGCACGAGGGTTCCTCTCGTACTACCACGCGCTGCCGTCGTCAAACCCAATCATCACAAGTGTGAAGGCAATCGCGAAGGATCGCCGTCGAGAAGCAAACCGTGCTCATCGGGAGTTCTGAAGACAGAATAGCGGCCGTTGCAGGAGGGTAAAACCAACCTGTCTCACGACGGTCTAAACCCAGCTCACGTTCCCTGTTGGTGGGTGAACAATCCAACTCTTCTACTCGGCTGCAGGTGAGAAGCTAGGAAGAGCCGACATCGAAGGATCAAAAAGCAACGTCGCTTCGAACGCTTGGCTGCCACAAGCCAGTTATCCCTGTGGTAATTTTTCTGACACCTCTGGCTTCAATATCCGGAACTCGCGTGCTTGACCAAAGGATCGCAAGGCCACGCTTGCACATTGTGGACTCTTACTGAAAGTGACTGCATCAGCAGTGCCTTTGACCTGCTCCTCTGTGAGGGGTTTCCGTCCCGCCTGAGCAGTGCTTCGGGACACCTGCGTTGTCCTGTAACAGGTGTGCCGCCCCAGCCAAACTCCCCATCTGAGCAGTGTCCCGAAGCTGCGGCGAACAAAGCACCTGGGTCGCACACGGGCCCGAGGGCCCGGAACTGTGCTTGGCACACGAAGCGGTGAGGCCGTGAGGCACGACGCAAGGGACGTGCCTCTAGGTCGGGCACCAAGAGGTGCCAGCGGCTGCCGTACCCGAATCATCCGATTAGTAAAGCGGCTGTGGAGGTAGTGGTATTTCATTGCAAGCTTGCGCGTAGCAGCGCGGAGCCTCATCATATCCAGAAGGACGGAAGAGCCGACAGTCGAGATGGCCGCGAAGGCCATGATCAATGCCATGAGTTGGCGCGCACTTCCCACCTGTGCTACACCCTCCATGCTGCTGCACTCTGTCAGACTAGAGTCAAACTCAACAGGGTCTTCTTTCCCCGCTGGAACACCCAAGCCCGTTCCCTTGGCGGTTGGTTCACCAGCCAGCATCTAGGGACAGCAGGAATCTCGTTGATCCATTCATGCGCGTCAATAATCAGTCGACGAGGCATTTGGCTACCTTAAGAGAGTCATAGTTACTCCCGCCGTTTACCCGCGCTTGGCTAAATCTCTTTGCATTGACAATCAGAGCACTGGGCAGAAGTCACCTCGCGGAACCAGCCAGCAGGTCCCATCGCAAAGCTGTGTTTCAATTAAACAGTCAGATTCCCCTGCGTAGTACACAGTTCCGAGTAGACCACACGTGGGTGCCACGGATGGGGCCGACGTCTCAGGTCGGCCATCTCCCCGCCCACGGGAACTGAAGCCAGGCCGCACCCGAAGGCACAGCCTCTCTTCTTTGCACACCCAAAGCTCCGTGCCTCCACCCAAGAGCCGCGGCGGGGCGTGCTTGGCCGTTCCGAGGCACAAGGATCACGCCCGCTGGAGAAGCGGCCTTCGGCTGAGGTGGGGCCTGGACGCCCACGGCCAGAGGACGGCTGGGAAGCCAGCCCTGGCACAGGACAACCAAGCCCCGGAGGGTTCCGTGCAATCCCGACGGGCAGGCCTGACACCCTGGCCCTTGGAGCCACCGCATCTTCCGAAGGTACACAACCAGTTTGCCGATTTCCCTTAGCTGCATTTGCACTGTTGACCAGCGGCGTCTAGCCGAAGAGACCAGCTGCGGTGATTCGGTACGGAGCCATTCCAATCGGATCAGAGCCCCCAGATGGGGGCTTGTCCCGGTTTGGTCACCAAGGGTTCACGCTTTGTTGCACAACTTCGCAGGGCGTTCCATGGAGTCGGTGGCCACCAAAGGCATGGCGCATTCCGGGTCGGCCGAGGCCAAACCCTCAGAGCAGGGCACGCGTAAGTCCAATGGTACCAATGCAGCACCATCTTGCCAAGCAGAGAGCTATGTCGCCATGCAGCATGTCAGTGGATAGCCCACACACTCCAGCTGTCAGATGGAAAAGACAACTCCACAGGGGCGCCACCGAGACGCGGCCCCGCAGCACCGGACTTGAGAACACCAGCGTTGCCACTGGCCCTTCCCAGCAATCTCTCCGAGAAAGCGTTCTGAGTATCATCAGCCAAGACCCTGGTACCAGCGTGTCGGAATATTAGATTCGTCTGCCTGTTCGCCACTCCTGCAAGGCAGAGCCCTGGCACCGAGCTTCACCCGAAGGGCACAGCGCCGCGCACCCCATGGCACCCAGTGGGGGACCAGCACGGCGCCAGCCGCGGGACGGGCGACCCGGAGCCAGAGGCCCCGAACTTTGCAGCCTTTGCCGTATCCGTGAGCATTGCCATCTGGCTTACAATCGACTGACCCATATTCAACGGCTGTTGGTATGGAAGCCTGCTCCACTCCAGTCCTCAACCACTCAGGCCAGCAGCAGGCCTCTGCAAGAGAGAGCCTGCATGAGCCACCAGAAAGAATACTCGCTACTGCAACCAAGATCTGCACCAAGGGATACTTCCCTCCGGGTCACCCCGGAGCCAGCACCGCGAACCCTTGCGTCTCGCCTACGCACTGCTGCACCTGCCCTGCTGCCACAGCAGCGGCGCGGTGTAAGTCAAACAACGCCTCTGGCTTGAGCATCATCCATTTTCGAAGCTGCCCGCTTCGGCAGGTGGGTTGTTACACACTCCTAAGCGGATTCCAACCTTCATGGCCACCGCCCTGCTATCTCTAGCGGACAACATCCTTTGTGGATTCTATGTATGAGCCAGCACTTGAACCCTGCAACCGCGCTCTCGGATCATCCCGCATCGCCAGCACTGCTTACCAGTAATGGCCCACATGGGGCTGCACACTGTTCCGGGTTGGGCCCCAGCGGCCTCAGCGGATGCCCGGGCAGAATGCCCCACCCCGCTGAGGCCAGAAGGCTGCCACCATCTCTCAAACACACTCAGGCACAGCGGACTGCGTTGGGCACGCCGTCGGCCAGGGATGGCCTTTGACGCGCCACACACAGACGCCGGATGCAGAGAAGTGTGCCTCCGATGCTTGCCCATTCACAGTTTGAGAATAGGTTGAGGACTGATAGACTCCCCAGAATGCCTCTCATGCATTGCTTTACCGGACAAAAGCCGCATCACGATCGACGAGTTCGGACACACTCCCAGCCCCAGCTATCCTGAGGGAAACTTGGGCGGAAACCAGCTACTAGATGGTTCGATTGGCCTTTCACCCCTATGCCCCGCTCAGACAACACGATTTGCACGTCAGGATTGCGACCGGCCTCCACCGCAGTTTCCCACGGCTTCGCCGTAGCCAGGTATAGTTCACCATCTTTCGGGTCCCATGGAGGACACCTCGCACTCAGAACCAGTGTCCATTGGATTCAGGCTCGGCAGCTCTTGCATCAGATCGGTTTGCCATTGCACGCCATGGAGAAACATGCGGCACGCAGCACCATAGATCCCGCATGGATCCAAGAGGCAGCACCGCGGCGCAGAGTCCCCAGAGGCATGGCCACACGCTCTTCAGAGTCCCCAAAGGCGCGGTGAAACACAGTAGCACCGCGGAGAAAGTGGTCCGTTCGCTTTAACCAGGCAACGTTCGGGAGAATCGGCAGCTGCGGCCACTGCTGCATGCCACGCCTGGGTCGGGTCGCGGAGGCCAAACCCGGCCAAGGCGGCGGCACAGCGGGCCCCGCCACCAGTTGCTCCGTACCAGCTTTGACTACACGCACAGCATTGCCTGCGGCCTCCGATAGACTCCTTGGTCCGTGTTTCAAGACGGGCAGGGGATGTCCCTGCCTTGCCAAGCCACTCTTGACACCTTTGCACCACTGTGCACCAACCGGGGTACCGAGAGCCGGGATGAGAGACCTGGAGGGCCTGCACACCACTAGCTCTCCCACTGATTGCACCCGGCGCGGTTGGTAGGCACATGCATCCGGTGCACCACACAGGGGCACACCGGACACCCACAGGGCCATTCTGCCTTGCCACATTTGCCCTCTCGAAGGATGATGCTCCGTGACATGGGTTACGGCTCCGGGCGGGACAGCAGAGCACCAAAGAGCAAAGCCAAGCCCGGAAGCCATCCAGAATCCCAGCCAATGAAGCCTCTTCTCCGTCGGGGCATAGGTCACAGCGACCAAATGCATGCCCCCAGGTCCAGACAGGCGGAGTGCCTCTGCCAGAATGCCACTGCGAATCGATCCCACCAGAGAGTGGGGCTCTGCAGCCAGCCGCAGGCCAGACCCGAGGTCGCTTGTCCAAAAGCCGGGAAGGGCCCCACGACCGCCAATGCCTGTGCGAGAGCCACGGATGGTCCCGCCAGCCACTTCACGGTCCGGGGCCGCATCGCAATCCTCTGTGTCAGGGAAGCATCCACCACCGGTCGCCTGCCGCAGCTTCAGGCACTTTGAACCCTCTTTGCAGAGTCCTTTGCACGTTTCGATCAGTCTACTTGTTAGCTATCGGTCCCATGTCTGTATGCAGCCTTGCCACGGACATGCCTGGCCGTTTGACCTACAGTCCCAAGCAGCTCTACTCCAGGGTCTGGCGTGTGTGCACACCATGGCTAAGAACACCGACCAGTCCTCTTGACAGGAGGGCTGTAGCCCAGGTATCGCGGACCATCCCAGGCCACTCTGACTCTGGATCGGCGCCATAGTAGGTCTGTGCAGCCGTGACAGCCATCCCCATGCCAGCATTGCATCCCGGAGTGCACCCAGTGCTCACCGCATCAGGTGACCAACAACGATACGGGTAGACCGTGTCAATCTGGTTCATTCGCCATTACTGAAGCCATCGCGATTGCTGTCTCTTCCTCTGCCAAGTGATATGCTTAAATTCAGCAGGTAGCTCTCTGTGCTTCAGGTCGCCAGCCGATGGCATTGCGAAGCAATGCAACCCGATGAATCATCCATCAGGGCCGTGCACCGGGAGTGTCAAACCCATCACCCGCGGCCGGAGAAGGCCCAACACCAGCGCCGCGTGCCATGATGGTTCCAGCGCCGTGCAGGGCTTGGCCGCGGGTGATGCAACGGTTCGAATCACTCCACAATGCAGCATGCTCCAACGGTTCTCATCAACGGGCGTCCGAAGGCCAATCGGAGGGCAACACCACGGGTCTCTGTCTCCAGAGGCCGTTGGCACCGCCCCGCTCTGAGCCCGCGGAGTCGCGGCTGGGCCGCGGTCCGTGGGCTCCATGATCAAGCCTCTGCGCGCGGAGAGGTGAAGGACACCCCTCCGCGCTGCTCTGCACGCCAAATGACCCCATGATGAACATGGGATCCCGTGGCATCATTGCAGCCGTATTGGATAACGATTCCGACTCAGACACTGAAGCATCGAAAGGGAGAAACCGGCATTGAACCGCTGGTCTCCACTTGCCTGTTGCGTTCAAAGGTAGTCATCTCCACAAAGCTCACGAGTCTCTGCATTTCGCAATTCCCGTATCGAAGGCTACTCCGTTCTTCCACATCACATGGACCAAGGCATCCACTGCAGCAGGTTGGACATCAACAACCATCTATCTCTGCTCCCTGGCGCGGGAGAGCCCTCAGCGCCGTCACCCACTGGTTGACCAGCAGGTGGCGTTGCACAAAGCTTCGACAATGATCCTGCTGCAGGTTCACCTACAGCAACCTTGTTACAACTTTTGCTTCCTCTAGCAACAGAACATCGCCCAAATTCCATGACAAGACATTGATGTGCACGAGTGCCAATCAGCTTGAGTTCCTGAGGGCTTTATCATTCTGCCATCAGTAGCAACGATGGGCGGTGTGTATAAATGGCAGGGACATAATCTGTGCAAGCTGATGACGTGCACATACCAGGCATTCCTTGTTCATGACAGATAGTTGCAAGCATCAATCCCAAACACGCATTCACAGCTGCAAAGGTTGCCCGCCCACTTCTGGGCAGGACGGTCCCATGGATGGGACACCAAGGCTTGTTCACTGGACCAGTGTAGTGCGCGTGCGGCCCAGAACATCTAGGAGCATCACAGACCTGCTGTTGGCTCTGGCTTGCGTGCACTTGGTAAACATGCACGGCACCCGAGAGAAGCAGCATACCCGGCACTCTCAGACGGGTAATCCACGAGCCCCGGTGGGACCGGCAAGCCGACCCACGGGTCAGGTGTTCCGTCCTACATGAATGCGAGACCGGGGACTATTCAGAGGCAGAGGTCTCACTCGTTATCGGAATCAACCAGACAAATCACTCCACCAATCAGGAGCGGCCATGCACCACCGTCCAGAGGATCAAGAAAGAACCCTCAATCTGTCAATCCCGACTGCGTCCTGACCTGGTAACATTCCCCGTGTTGAGTCAAATTAAGCCGCATACTCCACGCCTTGTGGTGCCATTCCATCAATTCCTTTAAGTTTCAGCCTTGAGACCGTACTCCCCCCTGAATCCGTAAGCTTTGATTTCTCGCTGCAGAGGAGTGAAACCGATGGCATCCTGTTGAGGAGATTATGGCCCACCGACACCGAGCTGACATAGTTTACAGCGGTAGACTACGATGGTATCTGATCATCTTCGCTCCCCACACTCTCGTTCTTGATCGACGAACATGCTCCAGTGGAACGCCTTTGCCGCAGTTGATCCCACAGCGGTCTGAGAATTTCACCTCTGGCGTGTCAATATCCATCACGACGAACAGACCCATCACTGCCGTTCAGAGCCAGCACCGCCCAGCTGCCCGGTGAAGGCCACCGCCGGAGCGGATAGCCTCCGGCCATCTGGGGGCACCAGCACTGCGTTGCCCTTTGCGGACCCTGAGACTCAGCAGAACAGCTGTGTCCACATATGGTCGATCCTTTGCCATCCCGCGCTGAATCATGCAATCAAGTCACGTTTGCTTTGGACGCGCTGAGTTGTTCACAGTGGCATCCATGGACGGCTCCGAGGTCGGGTCGCAAGTGACCCGCGCCCATGTCAGAGGCATGACCGCATCAGCCACCACTGAAGGAGGCTTCTTGCCGGAGCGGTCCGAACCCATGCAAAGCGGGCACGGGGACCATCTGCAGGGGGTTTGAATCCAGCAGCGCATCCACGGAGGCCGCCACCCGGCCTGACGGCCGGGAGACAGCCCCAGCAGAGCGGCCGGACGCCCTGCAGCCCCATGCCCAGGGGTTGACTACGAGCTTTTCAACAGCAGCAACATTTGTATACGCTCTTGGAGCTGGAATTACCGCAGCTGCTGGCACCAGACTTGCCCTCCAGTTGATACTCATTGCTGCGTTTGGATAGCATTCATTGCGGAGTCCCACCCACCACACAGGGTGAGCAGGGCTGCTATGGCTCGTCGCTGTCTCGCCAGACCAGTGTCGGCAGTGGACAATTTGCGCGCCTGCTGCTCGCCTTGGCAATGGTAGCCGTTTCTTAGGCTCCCTCTCCGGAATCAAACCCTGATTTCCCGTTACCCGTGATAGCCATGGTGGTCCACTACACCACCAACCAGAGCTGATAGGTCAGAGACTCACACTGTGGAGCATTCATGGTAGAACCATCTTTGCCATCACAGAAAACGGCCTGAATCACCCTTGCACGCTGCCCTGTACGGGCGCAGGTCTTGATATCGGCCAACTGCCAGTGACCCTGAACGGGCCACAGCTCTGAGCTTCCATGTATTAGCCACCCAGTTGAGGTGAATATCCGGACCGATGTCACAGGGGACCACGAGGGCCCCAAGCAACCAGTGCACAGTCATCAGATTGTCGCCGGTGTAATGAGCCATTCACAGATTCACTCTCAATCCCATGTATTCTGACACTTGCATGGCTTAGTCCTTGAGAGAAGCATATGACAACTGGCAGGATCAACCAGAATCACTCGACTGCATCATGCCCAGGAGCGACCATCGAACCCCATGAAGGGGCGTCAATGGCCTCTCCACGGTGGCTTGCCGTGAGCCACGCCCTCCGACGGACGCCCCGTGGAGGAGCCAATCCGTCGGTGACTGCATCAAACCACGGAGAACCGGAGCTCTCCAAGCGCCCGTGCATGTGCATGCACGGGCCGCGTCTCGGAACCCGCCGGAGATGGACTCCGGCGGGGGGCGATCTCGGATCCATGGCCAGAGGTGGCGCGCACCCCATGGCCGACAGCCAAGGCTGTACCAACTCACGATCGAATGCCTCTGCATCATCTCCGTTGCCCCGCCGCAGGGCAGCCTCGCGAGGGCTGCGCCGCAGCGGGATCGATACAACCAGAACGGGTCTTATCCACGTGGGGGCTGGGTTGATTTGTATAGCGGAGGTTGCAGCCTGCCTCACGCTGTGACCCAGGATCGCCTCCGGCGGTCTCGGGGCCGGGGCGCCATGCGACGCCGCCGGGGGCCTCCCCTTACATAGTAACAAACGGGCCCCGCGGAACGGGAGCTTTCCTCGCGCGATTCGGCCGGGCGAGCCGAAACGGGGATCCATGAAGGCTGCACAGGACATCCGGCTGGGATGGTGACGGGCTGACCCAGGATCGCCTCCGGCGGTCTCGGGGCCGGGGCGCCATGCGACGCCGCCGGGGGCCTCCCCTTACATAGTAACAAACGGGCCCCGCGGAACGGGAGCTTTCCTCGCGCGATTCGGCCGGGCGAGCCGAAACGGGGATCCATGAAGGCTGCACTGGGCAAGCACTGGAATCACCACGTGGAGGCCTGCTCCGCGCGATGATCCCAGTGCCAGCCCTTGACCAGAGGCAGAGAACCCACAGCATGCGGGGCCACTGCGGCTCACAGGCTCGGACCGGTACTAGTCTCATACGATTCATCTCCGGTGAAGCAACTTCCTCGCCTTAGTACACCAGCCCATGAGAGTCACGTGATATGCATGCGGGACCGTGTCCAAAGAGGCATGCACAATGGTAGGCCCGGAAGCCCACCATCAATGTCACGCTATCTCATGCAACCTTGCCGCGGAATGTTTCGACTGCATCACTGCTGACTGGAGGGCGATGCCTCGGATCCAAAACCATAGAAAGCCATGCGATTGTCCAATCACGTCATCTTGCCTCCTCCGACCGGAGGCGTGCGCTGCTCTCGCTGTGCCGCGGCGAGGCCTCCGTGGGCCCTTCGAAGGACGTCACCAGAGACTGAAGCCCAGGCCTCTTCACGGCATTCGAGACGCACGCCCCGGCATTGGCCATCGGAGATCCAACCCCGCGCGGAACGCAGGGCACGCTAGCCTTATTTGACAGTGCTTGTCCAAAGTTCGGTATGCGGAGGCGATCGGGCACTGAGCCCCATGGGGTGTTTGTCGGACACTCTGGTACAGGATGCACCGAGTCGCACGAAGCCATGCGCTCGGATGCTGCTGCCCCATGGGGTGTGCACACGCCGGGTGCCCGGTTCAGACTTAGATGCTTTCAGCCAATATCCGCCATGTGTAGACTAGCAAGCCCCGGCCGCTCAGCCGACCACAGAAACCAGAGGCATGGCACGAGGGTTCCTCTCGTACTACCACGCGCTGCCGTCGTCAAACCCAATCATCACAAGTGTGAAGGCAATCGCGAAGGATCGCCGTCGAGAAGCAAACCGTGCTCATCGGGAGTTCTGAAGACAGAATAGCGGCCGTTGCAGGAGGGTAAAACCAACCTGTCTCACGACGGTCTAAACCCAGCTCACGTTCCCTGTTGGTGGGTGAACAATCCAACTCTTCTACTCGGCTGCAGGTGAGAAGCTAGGAAGAGCCGACATCGAAGGATCAAAAAGCAACGTCGCTTCGAACGCTTGGCTGCCACAAGCCAGTTATCCCTGTGGTAATTTTTCTGACACCTCTGGCTTCAATATCCGGAACTCGCGTGCTTGACCAAAGGATCGCAAGGCCACGCTTGCACATTGTGGACTCTTACTGAAAGTGACTGCATCAGCAGTGCCTTTGACCTGCTCCTCTGTGAGGGGTTTCCGTCCCGCCTGAGCAGTGCTTCGGGACACCTGCGTTGTCCTGTAACAGGTGTGCCGCCCCAGCCAAACTCCCCATCTGAGCAGTGTCCCGAAGCTGCGGCGAACAAAGCACCTGGGTCGCACACGGGCCCGAGGGCCCGGAACTGTGCTTGGCACACGAAGCGGTGAGGCCGTGAGGCACGACGCAAGGGACGTGCCTCTAGGTCGGGCACCAAGAGGTGCCAGCGGCTGCCGTACCCGAATCATCCGATTAGTAAAGCGGCTGTGGAGGTAGTGGTATTTCATTGCAAGCTTGCGCGTAGCAGCGCGGAGCCTCATCATATCCAGAAGGACGGAAGAGCCGACAGTCGAGATGGCCGCGAAGGCCATGATCAATGCCATGAGTTGGCGCGCACTTCCCACCTGTGCTACACCCTCCATGCTGCTGCACTCTGTCAGACTAGAGTCAAACTCAACAGGGTCTTCTTTCCCCGCTGGAACACCCAAGCCCGTTCCCTTGGCGGTTGGTTCACCAGCCAGCATCTAGGGACAGCAGGAATCTCGTTGATCCATTCATGCGCGTCAATAATCAGTCGACGAGGCATTTGGCTACCTTAAGAGAGTCATAGTTACTCCCGCCGTTTACCCGCGCTTGGCTAAATCTCTTTGCATTGACAATCAGAGCACTGGGCAGAAGTCACCTCGCGGAACCAGCCAGCAGGTCCCATCGCAAAGCTGTGTTTCAATTAAACAGTCAGATTCCCCTGCGTAGTACACAGTTCCGAGTAGACCACACGTGGGTGCCACGGATGGGGCCGACGTCTCAGGTCGGCCATCTCCCCGCCCACGGGAACTGAAGCCAGGCCGCACCCGAAGGCACAGCCTCTCTTCTTTGCACACCCAAAGCTCCGTGCCTCCACCCAAGAGCCGCGGCGGGGCGTGCTTGGCCGTTCCGAGGCACAAGGATCACGCCCGCTGGAGAAGCGGCCTTCGGCTGAGGTGGGGCCTGGACGCCCACGGCCAGAGGACGGCTGGGAAGCCAGCCCTGGCACAGGACAACCAAGCCCCGGAGGGTTCCGTGCAATCCCGACGGGCAGGCCTGACACCCTGGCCCTTGGAGCCACCGCATCTTCCGAAGGTACACAACCAGTTTGCCGATTTCCCTTAGCTGCATTTGCACTGTTGACCAGCGGCGTCTAGCCGAAGAGACCAGCTGCGGTGATTCGGTACGGAGCCATTCCAATCGGATCAGAGCCCCCAGATGGGGGCTTGTCCCGGTTTGGTCACCAAGGGTTCACGCTTTGTTGCACAACTTCGCAGGGCGTTCCATGGAGTCGGTGGCCACCAAAGGCATGGCGCATTCCGGGTCGGCCGAGGCCAAACCCTCAGAGCAGGGCACGCGTAAGTCCAATGGTACCAATGCAGCACCATCTTGCCAAGCAGAGAGCTATGTCGCCATGCAGCATGTCAGTGGATAGCCCACACACTCCAGCTGTCAGATGGAAAAGACAACTCCACAGGGGCGCCACCGAGACGCGGCCCCGCAGCACCGGACTTGAGAACACCAGCGTTGCCACTGGCCCTTCCCAGCAATCTCTCCGAGAAAGCGTTCTGAGTATCATCAGCCAAGACCCTGGTACCAGCGTGTCGGAATATTAGATTCGTCTGCCTGTTCGCCACTCCTGCAAGGCAGAGCCCTGGCACCGAGCTTCACCCGAAGGGCACAGCGCCGCGCACCCCATGGCACCCAGTGGGGGACCAGCACGGCGCCAGCCGCGGGACGGGCGACCCGGAGCCAGAGGCCCCGAACTTTGCAGCCTTTGCCGTATCCGTGAGCATTGCCATCTGGCTTACAATCGACTGACCCATATTCAACGGCTGTTGGTATGGAAGCCTGCTCCTCTCCAGTCCTCAACCACTCAGGCCAGCAGCAGGCCTCTGCAAGAGAGAGCCTGCATGAGCCACCAGAAAGAATACTCGCTACTGCAACCAAGATCTGCACCAAGGGATACTTCCCTCCGGGTCACCCCGGAGCCAGCACCGCGAACCCTTGCGTCTCGCCTACGCACTGCTGCACCTGCCCTGCTGCCACAGCAGCGGCGCGGTGTAAGTCAAACAACGCCTCTGGCTTGAGCATCATCCATTTTCGAAGCTGCCCGCTTCGGCAGGTGGGTTGTTACACACTCCTAAGCGGATTCCAACCTTCATGGCCACCGCCCTGCTATCTCTAGCGGACAACATCCTTTGTGGATTCTATGTATGAGCCAGCACTTGAACCCTGCAACCGCGCTCTCGGATCATCCCGCATCGCCAGCACTGCTTACCAGTAATGGCCCACATGGGGCTGCACACTGTTCCGGGTTGGGCCCCAGCGGCCTCAGCGGATGCCCGGGCAGAATGCCCCACCCCGCTGAGGCCAGAAGGCTGCCACCATCTCTCAAACACACTCAGGCACAGCGGACTGCGTTGGGCACGCCGTCGGCCAGGGATGGCCTTGACGCGCCACACACAGACGCCGGATGCAGAGAAGTGTGCCTCCGATGCTTGCCCATTCACAGTTTGAGAATAGGTTGAGGACTGATAGACTCCCCAGAATGCCTCTCATGCATTGCTTTACCGGACAAAAGCCGCATCACGATCGACGAGTTCGGACACACTCCCAGCCCCAGCTATCCTGAGGGAAACTTGGGCGGAAACCAGCTACTAGATGGTTCGATTGGCCTTTCACCCCTATGCCCCGCTCAGACAACACGATTTGCACGTCAGGATTGCGACCGGCCTCCACCGCAGTTCCCACGGCTTCGCCGTAGCCAGGTATAGTTCACCATCTTTCGGGTCCCATGGAGGACACCTCGCACTCAGAACCAGTGTCCATTGGATTCAGGCTCGGCAGCTCTTGCATCAGATCGGTTTGCCATTGCACGCCATGGAGAAACATGCGGCACGCAGCACCATAGATCCCGCATGGATCCAAGAGGCAGCACCGCGGCGCAGAGTCCCCAGAGGCATGGCCACACGCTCTTCAGAGTCCCCAAAGGCGCGGTGAAACACAGTAGCACCGCGGAGAAAGTGGTCCGTTCGCTTTAACCAGGCAACGTTCGGGAGAATCGGCAGCTGCGGCCACTGCTGCATGCCACGCCTGGGTCGGGTCGCGGAGGCCAAACCCGGCCAAGGCGGCGGCACAGCGGGCCCCGCCACCAGTTGCTCCGTACCAGCTTTGACTACACGCACAGCATTGCCTGCGGCCTCCGATAGACTCCTTGGTCCGTGTTTCAAGACGGGCAGGGGATGTCCCTGCCTTGCCAAGCCACTCTTGACACCTTTGCACCACTGTGCACCAACCGGGGTACCGAGAGCCGGGATGAGAGACCTGGAGGGCCTGCACACCACTAGCTCTCCCACTGATTGCACCCGGCGCGGTTGGTAGGCACATGCATCCGGTGCACCACACAGGGGCACACCGGACACCCACAGGGCCATTCTGCCTTGCCACATTTGCCCTCTCGAAGGGATGATGCTCCGTGACATGGGTTACGGCTCCGGGCGGGACAGCAGAGCACCAAAGAGCAAAGCCAAGCCCGGAAGCCATCCAGAATCCCAGCCAATGAAGCCTCTTCTCCGTCGGGGCATAGGTCACAGCGACCAAATGCATGCCCCCAGGTCCAGACAGGCGGAGTGCCTCTGCCAGAATGCCACTGCGAATCGATCCCACCAGAGAGTGGGGCTCTGCAGCCAGCCGCAGGCCAGACCCGAGGTCGCTTGTCCAAAAGCCGGGAAGGGCCCCACGACCGCCAATGCCTGTGCGAGAGCCACGGATGGTCCCGCCAGCCACTTCACGGTCCGGGGCCGCATCGCAATCCTCTGTGTCAGGGAAGCATCCACCACCGGTCGCCTGCCGCAGCTTCAGGCACTTTGAACCCTCTTTGCAGAGTCCTTTGCACGTTTCGATCAGTCTACTTGTTAGCTATCGGTCCCATGTCTGTATGCAGCCTTGCCACGGACATGCCTGGCCGTTTGACCTACAGTCCCAAGCAGCTCTACTCCAGGGTCTGGCGTGTGTGCACACCATGGCTAAGAACACCGACCAGTCCTCTTGACAGGAGGGCTGTAGCCCAGGTATCGCGGACCATCCCAGGCCACTCTGACTCTGGATCGGCGCCATAGTAGGTCTGTGCAGCCGTGACAGCCATCCCCATGCCAGCATTGCATCCCGGAGTGCACCCAGTGCTCACCGCATCAGGTGACCAACAACGATACGGGTAGACCGTGTCAATCTGGTTCATTCGCCATTACTGAAGCCATCGCGATTGCTGTCTCTTCCTCTGCCAAGTGATATGCTTAAATTCAGCAGGTAGCTCTCTGTGCTTCAGGTCGCCAGCCGATGGCATTGCGAAGCAATGCAACCCGATGAATCATCCATCAGGGCCGTGCACCGGGAGTGTCAAACCCATCACCCGCGGCCGGAGAAGGCCCAACACCAGCGCCGCGTGCCATGATGGTTCCAGCGCCGTGCAGGGCTTGGCCGCGGGTGATGCAACGGTTCGAATCACTCCACAATGCAGCATGCTCCAACGGTTCTCATCAACGGGCGTCCGAAGGCCAATCGGAGGGCAACACCACGGGTCTCTGTCTCCAGAGGCCGTTGGCACCGCCCCGCTCTGAGCCCGCGGAGTCGCGGCTGGGCCGCGGTCCGTGGGCTCCATGATCAAGCCTCTGCGCGCGGAGAGGTGAAGGACACCCCTCCGCGCTGCTCTGCACGCCAAATGACCCCATGATGAACATGGGATCCCGTGGCATCATTGCAGCCGTATTGGATAACGATTCCGACTCAGACACTGAAGCATCGAAAGGGAGAAACCGGCATTGAACCGCTGGTCTCCACTTGCCTGTTGCGTTCAAAGGTAGTCATCTCCACAAAGCTCACGAGTCTCTGCATTTCGCAATTCCCGTATCGAAGGCTACTCCGTTCTTCCACATCACATGGACCAAGGCATCCACTGCAGCAGGTTGGACATCAACAACCATCTATCTCTGCTCCCTGGCGCGGGAGAGCCCTCAGCGCCGTCACCCACTGGTTGACCAGCAGGTGGCGTTGCACAAAGCTTCGACAATGATCCTGCTGCAGGTTCACCTACAGCAACCTTGTTACAACTTTTGCTTCCTCTAGCAACAGAACATCGCCCAAATTCCATGACAAGACATTGATGTGCACGAGTGCCAATCAGCTTGAGTTCCTGAGGGCTTTATCATTCTGCCATCAGTAGCAACGATGGGCGGTGTGTATAAATGGCAGGGACATAATCTGTGCAAGCTGATGACGTGCACATACCAGGCATTCCTTGTTCATGACAGATAGTTGCAAGCATCAATCCCAAACACGCATTCACAGCTGCAAAGGTTGCCCGCCCACTTCTGGGCAGGACGGTCCCATGGATGGGACACCAAGGCTTGTTCACTGGACCAGTGTAGTGCGCGTGCGGCCCAGAACATCTAGGAGCATCACAGACCTGCTGTTGGCTCTGGCTTGCGTGCACTTGGTAAACATGCACGGCACCCGAGAGAAGCAGCATACCCGGCACTCTCAGACGGGTAATCCACGAGCCCCGGTGGGACCGGCAAGCCGACCCACGGGTCAGGTGTTCCGTCCTACATGAATGCGAGACCGGGGACTATTCAGAGGCAGAGGTCTCACTCGTTATCGGAATCAACCAGACAAATCACTCCACCAATCAGGAGCGGCCATGCACCACCGTCCAGAGGATCAAGAAAGAACCCTCAATCTGTCAATCCCGACTGCGTCCTGACCTGGTAACATTCCCCGTGTTGAGTCAAATTAAGCCGCATACTCCACGCCTTGTGGTGCCATTCCATCAATTCCTTTAAGTTTCAGCCTTGAGACCGTACTCCCCCCTGAATCCGTAAGCTTTGATTTCTCGCTGCAGAGGAGTGAAACCGATGGCATCCTGTTGAGGAGATTATGGCCCACCGACACCGAGCTGACATAGTTTACAGCGGTAGACTACGATGGTATCTGATCATCTTCGCTCCCCACACTCTCGTTCTTGATCGACGAACATGCTCCAGTGGAACGCCTTTGCCGCAGTTGATCCCACAGCGGTCTGAGAATTTCACCTCTGGCGTGTCAATATCCATCACGACGAACAGACCCATCACTGCCGTTCAGAGCCAGCACCGCCCAGCTGCCCGGTGAAGGCCACCGCCGGAGCGGATAGCCTCCGGCCATCTGGGGGCACCAGCACTGCGTTGCCCTTTGCGGACCCTGAGACTCAGCAGAACAGCTGTGTCCCATATGGTCGATCCTTTGCCATCCCGCGCTGAATCATGCAATCAAGTCACGTTTGCTTTGGACGCGCTGAGTTGTTCACAGTGGCATCCATGGACGGCTCCGAGGTCGGGTCGCAAGTGACCCGCGCCCATGTCAGAGGCATGACCGCATCAGCCACCACTGAAGGAGGCTTCTTGCCGGAGCGGTCCGAACCCATGCAAAGCGGGCACGGGGACCATCTGCAGGGGGTTTGAATCCAGCAGCGCATCCACGGAGGCCGCCACCCGGCCTGACGGCCGGGAGACAGCCCCAGCAGAGCGGCCGGACGCCCTGCAGCCCCATGCCCAGGGGTTGACTACGAGCTTTTCAACAGCAGCAACATTTGTATACGCTCTTGGAGCTGGAATTACCGCAGCTGCTGGCACCAGACTTGCCCTCCAGTTGATACTCATTGCTGCGTTTGGATAGCATTCATTGCGGAGTCCCACCCACCACACAGGGTGAGCAGGGCTGCTATGGCTCGTCGCTGTCTCGCCAGACCAGTGTCGGCAGTGGACAATTTGCGCGCCTGCTGCTCGCCTTGGCAATGGTAGCCGTTTCTTAGGCTCCCTCTCCGGAATCAAACCCTGATTTCCCGTTACCCGTGATAGCCATGGTGGTCCACTACACCACCAACCAGAGCTGATAGGTCAGAGACTCACACTGTGGAGCATTCATGGTAGAACCATCTTTGCCATCACAGAAAACGGCCTGAATCACCCTTGCACGCTGCCCTGTACGGGCGCAGGTCTTGATATCGGCCAACTGCCAGTGACCCTGAACGGGCCACAGCTCTGAGCTTCCATGTATTAGCCACCCAGTTGAGGTGAATATCCGGACCGATGTCACAGGGGACCACGAGGGCCCCAAGCAACCAGTGCACAGTCATCAGATTGTCGCCGGTGTAATGAGCCATTCACAGATTCACTCTCAATCCCATGTATTCTGACACTTGCATGGCTTAGTCCTTGAGAGAAGCATATGACAACTGGCAGGATCAACCAGAATCACTCGACTGCATCATGCCCAGGAGCGACCATCGAACCCCATGAAGGGGCGTCAATGGCCTCTCCACGGTGGCTTGCCGTGAGCCACGCCCTCCGACGGACGCCCCGTGGAGGAGCCAATCCGTCGGTGACTGCATCAAACCACGGAGAACCGGAGCTCTCCAAGCGCCCGTGCATGTGCATGCACGGGCCGCGTCTCGGAACCCGCCGGAGATGGACTCCGGCGGGGGGCGATCTCGGATCCATGGCCAGAGGTGGCGCGCACCCCATGGCCGACAGCCAAGGCTGTACCAACTCACGATCGAATGCCTCTGCATCATCTCCGTTGCCCCGCCGCAGGGCAGCCTCGCGAGGGCTGCGCCGCAGCGGGATCGATACAACCAGAACGGGTCTTATCCACGTGGGGGCTGGGTTGATTTGTATAGCGGAGGTTGCAGCCTGCCTCACGCTGTGACCCAGGATCGCCTCCGGCGGTCTCGGGGCCGGGGCGCCATGCGACGCCGCCGGGGGCCTCCCCTTACATAGTAACAAACGGGCCCCGCGGAACGGGAGCTTTCCTCGCGCGATTCGGCCGGGCGAGCCGAAACGGGGATCCATGAAGGCTGCACAGGACATCCGGCTGGGATGGTGACGGGCTGACCCAGGATCGCCTCCGGCGGTCTCGGGGCCGGGGCGCCATGCGACGCCGCCGGGGGCCTCCCCTTACATAGTAACAAACGGGCCCCGCGGAACGGGAGCTTTCCTCGCGCGATTCGGCCGGGCGAGCCGAAACGGGGATCCATGAAGGCTGCACTGGGCAAGCACTGGAATCACCACGTGGAGGCCTGCTCCGCGCGATGATCCCAGTGCCAGCCCTTGACCAGAGGCAGAGAACCCACAGCATGCGGGGCCACTGCGGCTCACAGGCTCGGACCGGTACTAGTCTCATACGATTCATCTCCGGTGAAGCAACTTCCTCGCCTTAGTACACCAGCCCATGAGAGTCACGTGATATGCATGCGGGACCGTGTCCAAAGAGGCATGCACAATGGTAGGCCCGGAAGCCCACCATCAATGTCACGCTATCTCATGCAACCTTGCCGCGGAATGTTTCGACTGCATCACTGCTGACTGGAGGGCGATGCCTCGGATCCAAAACCATAGAAAGCCATGCGATTGTCCAATCACGTCATCTTGCCTCCTCCGACCGGAGGCGTGCGCTGCTCTCGCTGTGCCGCGGCGAGGCCTCCGTGGGCCCTTCGAAGGACGTCACCAGAGACTGAAGCCCAGGCCTCTTCACGGCATTCGAGACGCACGCCCCGGCATTGGCCATCGGAGATCCAACCCCGCGCGGAACGCAGGGCACGCTAGCCTTATTTGACAGTGCTTGTCCAAAGTTCGGTATGCGGAGGCGATCGGGCACTGAGCCCCATGGGGTGTTTGTCGGACACTCTGGTACAGGATGCACCGAGTCGCACGAAGCCATGCGCTCGGATGCTGCTGCCCCATGGGGTGTGCACACGCCGGGTGCCCGGTTCAGACTTAGATGCTTTCAGCCAATATCCGCCATGTGTAGACTAGCAAGCCCCGGCCGCTCAGCCGACCACAGAAACCAGAGGCATGGCACGAGGGTTCCTCTCGTACTACCACGCGCTGCCGTCGTCAAACCCAATCATCACAAGTGTGAAGGCAATCGCGAAGGATCGCCGTCGAGAAGCAAACCGTGCTCATCGGGAGTTCTGAAGACAGAATAGCGGCCGTTGCAGGAGGGTAAAACCAACCTGTCTCACGACGGTCTAAACCCAGCTCACGTTCCCTGTTGGTGGGTGAACAATCCAACTCTTCTACTCGGCTGCAGGTGAGAAGCTAGGAAGAGCCGACATCGAAGGATCAAAAAGCAACGTCGCTTCGAACGCTTGGCTGCCACAAGCCAGTTATCCCTGTGGTAATTTTTCTGACACCTCTGGCTTCAATATCCGGAACTCGCGTGCTTGACCAAAGGATCGCAAGGCCACGCTTGCACATTGTGGACTCTTACTGAAAGTGACTGCATCAGCAGTGCCTTTGACCTGCTCCTCTGTGAGGGGTTTCCGTCCCGCCTGAGCAGTGCTTCGGGACACCTGCGTTGTCCTGTAACAGGTGTGCCGCCCCAGCCAAACTCCCCATCTGAGCAGTGTCCCGAAGCTGCGGCGAACAAAGCACCTGGGTCGCACACGGGCCCGAGGGCCCGGAACTGTGCTTGGCACACGAAGCGGTGAGGCCGTGAGGCACGACGCAAGGGACGTGCCTCTAGGTCGGGCACCAAGAGGTGCCAGCGGCTGCCGTACCCGAATCATCCGATTAGTAAAGCGGCTGTGGAGGTAGTGGTATTTCATTGCAAGCTTGCGCGTAGCAGCGCGGAGCCTCATCATATCCAGAAGGACGGAAGAGCCGACAGTCGAGATGGCCGCGAAGGCCATGATCAATGCCATGAGTTGGCGCGCACTTCCCACCTGTGCTACACCCTCCATGCTGCTGCACTCTGTCAGACTAGAGTCAAACTCAACAGGGTCTTCTTTCCCCGCTGGAACACCCAAGCCCGTTCCCTTGGCGGTTGGTTCACCAGCCAGCATCTAGGGACAGCAGGAATCTCGTTGATCCATTCATGCGCGTCAATAATCAGTCGACGAGGCATTTGGCTACCTTAAGAGAGTCATAGTTACTCCCGCCGTTTACCCGCGCTTGGCTAAATCTCTTTGCATTGACAATCAGAGCACTGGGCAGAAGTCACCTCGCGGAACCAGCCAGCAGGTCCCATCGCAAAGCTGTGTTTCAATTAAACAGTCAGATTCCCCTGCGTAGTACACAGTTCCGAGTAGACCACACGTGGGTGCCACGGATGGGGCCGACGTCTCAGGTCGGCCATCTCCCCGCCCACGGGAACTGAAGCCAGGCCGCACCCGAAGGCACAGCCTCTCTTCTTTGCACACCCAAAGCTCCGTGCCTCCACCCAAGAGCCGCGGCGGGGCGTGCTTGGCCGTTCCGAGGCACAAGGATCACGCCCGCTGGAGAAGCGGCCTTCGGCTGAGGTGGGGCCTGGACGCCCACGGCCAGAGGACGGCTGGGAAGCCAGCCCTGGCACAGGACAACCAAGCCCCGGAGGGTTCCGTGCAATCCCGACGGGCAGGCCTGACACCCTGGCCCTTGGAGCCACCGCATCTTCCGAAGGTACACAACCAGTTTGCCGATTTCCCTTAGCTGCATTTGCACTGTTGACCAGCGGCGTCTAGCCGAAGAGACCAGCTGCGGTGATTCGGTACGGAGCCATTCCAATCGGATCAGAGCCCCCAGATGGGGGCTTGTCCCAGGTTTGGTCACCAAGGGTTCACGCTTTGTTGCACAACTTCGCAGGGCGTTCCATGGAGTCGGTGGCCACCAAAGGCATGGCGCATTCCGGGTCGGCCGAGGCCAAACCCTCAGAGCAGGGCACGCGTAAGTCCAATGGTACCAATGCAGCACCATCTTGCCAAGCAGAGAGCTATGTCGCCATGCAGCATGTCAGTGGATAGCCCACACACTCCAGCTGTCAGATGGAAAAGACAACTCCACAGGGGCGCCACCGAGACGCGGCCCCGCAGCACCGGACTTGAGAACACCAGCGTTGCCACTGGCCCTTCCCAGCAATCTCTCCGAGAAAGCGTTCTGAGTATCATCAGCCAAGACCCTGGTACCAGCGTGTCGGAATATTAGATTCGTCTGCCTGTTCGCCACTCCTGCAAGGCAGAGCCCTGGCACCGAGCTTCACCCGAAGGGCACAGCGCCGCGCACCCATGGCACCCAGTGGGGGACCAGCACGGCGCCAGCCGCGGGACGGGCGACCCGGAGCCAGAGGCCCCGAACTTTGCAGCCTTTGCCGTATCCGTGAGCATTGCCATCTGGCTTACAATCGACTGACCCATATTCAACGGCTGTTGGTATGGAAGCCTGCTCCACTCCAGTCCTCAACCACTCAGGCCAGCAGCAGGCCTCTGCAAGAGAGAGCCTGCATGAGCCACCAGAAAGAATACTCGCTACTGCAACCAAGATCTGCACCAAGGGATACTTCCCTCCGGGTCACCCCGGAGCCAGCACCGCGAACCCTTGCGTCTCGCCTACGCACTGCTGCACCTGCCCTGCTGCCACAGCAGCGGCGCGGTGTAAGTCAAACAACGCCTCTGGCTTGAGCATCATCCATTTTCGAAGCTGCCCGCTTCGGCAGGTGGGTTGTTACACACTCCTAAGCGGATTCCAACCTTCATGGCCACCGCCCTGCTATCTCTAGCGGACAACATCCTTTGTGGATTCTATGTATGAGCCAGCACTTGAACCCTGCAACCGCGCTCTCGGATCATCCCGCATCGCCAGCACTGCTTACCAGTAATGGCCCACATGGGGCTGCACACTGTTCCGGGTTGGGCCCAGCGGCCTCAGCGGATGCCCGGGCAGAATGCCCCACCCCGCTGAGGCCAGAAGGCTGCCACCATCTCTCAAACACACTCAGGCACAGCGGACTGCGTTGGGCACGCCGTCGGCCAGGGATGGCCTTTGACGCGCCACACACAGACGCCGGATGCAGAGAAGTGTGCCTCCGATGCTTGCCCATTCACAGTTTGAGAATAGGTTGAGGACTGATAGACTCCCCAGAATGCCTCTCATGCATTGCTTTACCGGACAAAAGCCGCATCACGATCGACGAGTTCGGACACACTCCCAGCCCCAGCTATCCTGAGGGAAACTTGGGCGGAAACCAGCTACTAGATGGTTCGATTGGCCTTTCACCCCTATGCCCCGCTCAGACAACACGATTTGCACGTCAGGATTGCGACCGGCCTCCACCGCAGTTTCCCACGGCTTCGCCGTAGCCAGGTATAGTTCACCATCTTTCGGGTCCCATGGAGGACACCTCGCACTCAGAACCAGTGTCCATTGGATTCAGGCTCGGCAGCTCTTGCATCAGATCGGTTTGCCATTGCACGCCATGGAGAAACATGCGGCACGCAGCACCATAGATCCCGCATGGATCCAAGAGGCAGCACCGCGGCGCAGAGTCCCCAGAGGCATGGCCACACGCTCTTCAGAGTCCCCAAAGGCGCGGTGAAACACAGTAGCACCGCGGAGAAAGTGGTCCGTTCGCTTTAACCAGGCAACGTTCGGGAGAATCGGCAGCTGCGGCCACTGCTGCATGCCACGCCTGGGTCGGGTCGCGGAGGCCAAACCCGGCCAAGGCGGCGGCACAGCGGGCCCCGCCACCAGTTGCTCCGTACCAGCTTTGACTACACGCACAGCATTGCCTGCGGCCTCCGATAGACTCCTTGGTCCGTGTTTCAAGACGGGCAGGGGATGTCCCTGCCTTGCCAAGCCACTCTTGACACCTTTGCACCACTGTGCACCAACCGGGGTACCGAGAGCCGGGATGAGAGACCTGGAGGGCCTGCACACCACTAGCTCTCCCACTGATTGCACCCGGCGCGGTTGGTAGGCACATGCATCCGGTGCACCACACAGGGGCACACCGGACACCCACAGGGCCATTCTGCCTTGCCACATTTGCCCTCTCGAAGGATGATGCTCCGTGACATGGGTTACGGCTCCGGGCGGGACAGCAGAGCACCAAAGAGCAAAGCCAAGCCCGGAAGCCATCCAGAATCCCAGCCAATGAAGCCTCTTCTCCGTCGGGGCATAGGTCACAGCGACCAAATGCATGCCCCCAGGTCCAGACAGGCGGAGTGCCTCTGCCAGAATGCCACTGCGAATCGATCCCACCAGAGAGTGGGGCTCTGCAGCCAGCCGCAGGCCAGACCCGAGGTCGCTTGTCCAAAAGCCGGGAAGGGCCCCACGACCGCCAATGCCTGTGCGAGAGCCACGGATGGTCCCGCCAGCCACTTCACGGTCCGGGGCCGCATCGCAATCCTCTGTGTCAGGGAAGCATCCACCACCGGTCGCCTGCCGCAGCTTCAGGCACTTTGAACCCTCTTTGCAGAGTCCTTTGCACGTTTCGATCAGTCTACTTGTTAGCTATCGGTCCCATGTCTGTATGCAGCCTTGCCACGGACATGCCTGGCCGTTTGACCTACAGTCCCAAGCAGCTCTACTCCAGGGTCTGGCGTGTGTGCACACCATGGCTAAGAACACCGACCAGTCCTCTTGACAGGAGGGCTGTAGCCCAGGTATCGCGGACCATCCCAGGCCACTCTGACTCTGGATCGGCGCCATAGTAGGTCTGTGCAGCCGTGACAGCCATCCCCATGCCAGCATTGCATCCCGGAGTGCACCCAGTGCTCACCGCATCAGGTGACCAACAACGATACGGGTAGACCGTGTCAATCTGGTTCATTCGCCATTACTGAAGCCATCGCGATTGCTGTCTCTTCCTCTGCCAAGTGATATGCTTAAATTCAGCAGGTAGCTCTCTGTGCTTCAGGTCGCCAGCCGATGGCATTGCGAAGCAATGCAACCCGATGAATCATCCATCAGGGCCGTGCACCGGGAGTGTCAAACCCATCACCCGCGGCCGGAGAAGGCCCAACACCAGCGCCGCGTGCCATGATGGTTCCAGCGCCGTGCAGGGCTTGGCCGCGGGTGATGCAACGGTTCGAATCACTCCACAATGCAGCATGCTCCAACGGTTCTCATCAACGGGCGTCCGAAGGCCAATCGGAGGGCAACACCACGGGTCTCTGTCTCCAGAGGCCGTTGGCACCGCCCCGCTCTGAGCCCGCGGAGTCGCGGCTGGGCCGCGGTCCGTGGGCTCCATGATCAAGCCTCTGCGCGCGGAGAGGTGAAGGACACCCCTCCGCGCTGCTCTGCACGCCAAATGACCCCATGATGAACATGGGATCCCGTGGCATCATTGCAGCCGTATTGGATAACGATTCCGACTCAGACACTGAAGCATCGAAAGGGAGAAACCGGCATTGAACCGCTGGTCTCCACTTGCCTGTTGCGTTCAAAGGTAGTCATCTCCACAAAGCTCACGAGTCTCTGCATTTCGCAATTCCCGTATCGAAGGCTACTCCGTTCTTCCACATCACATGGACCAAGGCATCCACTGCAGCAGGTTGGACATCAACAACCATCTATCTCTGCTCCCTGGCGCGGGAGAGCCCTCAGCGCCGTCACCCACTGGTTGACCAGCAGGTGGCGTTGCACAAAGCTTCGACAATGATCCTGCTGCAGGTTCACCTACAGCAACCTTGTTACAACTTTTGCTTCCTCTAGCAACAGAACATCGCCCAAATTCCATGACAAGACATTGATGTGCACGAGTGCCAATCAGCTTGAGTTCCTGAGGGCTTTATCATTCTGCCATCAGTAGCAACGATGGGCGGTGTGTATAAATGGCAGGGACATAATCTGTGCAAGCTGATGACGTGCACATACCAGGCATTCCTTGTTCATGACAGATAGTTGCAAGCATCAATCCCAAACACGCATTCACAGCTGCAAAGGTTGCCCGCCCACTTCTGGGCAGGACGGTCCCATGGATGGGACACCAAGGCTTGTTCACTGGACCAGTGTAGTGCGCGTGCGGCCCAGAACATCTAGGAGCATCACAGACCTGCTGTTGGCTCTGGCTTGCGTGCACTTGGTAAACATGCACGGCACCCGAGAGAAGCAGCATACCCGGCACTCTCAGACGGGTAATCCACGAGCCCCGGTGGGACCGGCAAGCCGACCCACGGGTCAGGTGTTCCGTCCTACATGAATGCGAGACCGGGGACTATTCAGAGGCAGAGGTCTCACTCGTTATCGGAATCAACCAGACAAATCACTCCACCAATCAGGAGCGGCCATGCACCACCGTCCAGAGGATCAAGAAAGAACCCTCAATCTGTCAATCCCGACTGCGTCCTGACCTGGTAACATTCCCCGTGTTGAGTCAAATTAAGCCGCATACTCCACGCCTTGTGGTGCCATTCCATCAATTCCTTTAAGTTTCAGCCTTGAGACCGTACTCCCCCCTGAATCCGTAAGCTTTGATTTCTCGCTGCAGAGGAGTGAAACCGATGGCATCCTGTTGAGGAGATTATGGCCCACCGACACCGAGCTGACATAGTTTACAGCGGTAGACTACGATGGTATCTGATCATCTTCGCTCCCCACACTCTCGTTCTTGATCGACGAACATGCTCCAGTGGAACGCCTTTGCCGCAGTTGATCCCACAGCGGTCTGAGAATTTCACCTCTGGCGTGTCAATATCCATCACGACGAACAGACCCATCACTGCCGTTCAGAGCCAGCACCGCCCAGCTGCCCGGTGAAGGCCACCGCCGGAGCGGATAGCCTCCGGCCATCTGGGGGCACCAGCACTGCGTTGCCCTTTGCGGACCCTGAGACTCAGCAGAACAGCTGTGTCCACATATGGTCGATCCTTTGCCATCCCGCGCTGAATCATGCAATCAAGTCACGTTTGCTTTGGACGCGCTGAGTTGTTCACAGTGGCATCCATGGACGGCTCCGAGGTCGGGTCGCAAGTGACCCGCGCCCATGTCAGAGGCATGACCGCATCAGCCACCACTGAAGGAGGCTTCTTGCCGGAGCGGTCCGAACCCATGCAAAGCGGGCACGGGGACCATCTGCAGGGGGTTTGAATCCAGCAGCGCATCCACGGAGGCCGCCACCCGGCCTGACGGCCGGGAGACAGCCCCAGCAGAGCGGCCGGACGCCCTGCAGCCCCATGCCCAGGGGTTGACTACGAGCTTTTCAACAGCAGCAACATTTGTATACGCTCTTGGAGCTGGAATTACCGCAGCTGCTGGCACCAGACTTGCCCTCCAGTTGATACTCATTGCTGCGTTTGGATAGCATTCATTGCGGAGTCCCACCCACCACACAGGGTGAGCAGGGCTGCTATGGCTCGTCGCTGTCTCGCCAGACCAGTGTCGGCAGTGGACAATTTGCGCGCCTGCTGCTCGCCTTGGCAATGGTAGCCGTTTCTTAGGCTCCCTCTCCGGAATCAAACCCTGATTTCCCGTTACCCGTGATAGCCATGGTGGTCCACTACACCACCAACCAGAGCTGATAGGTCAGAGACTCACACTGTGGAGCATTCATGGTAGAACCATCTTTGCCATCACAGAAAACGGCCTGAATCACCCTTGCACGCTGCCCTGTACGGGCGCAGGTCTTGATATCGGCCAACTGCCAGTGACCCTGAACGGGCCACAGCTCTGAGCTTCCATGTATTAGCCACCCAGTTGAGGTGAATATCCGGACCGATGTCACAGGGGACCACGAGGGCCCCAAGCAACCAGTGCACAGTCATCAGATTGTCGCCGGTGTAATGAGCCATTCACAGATTCACTCTCAATCCCATGTATTCTGACACTTGCATGGCTTAGTCCTTGAGAGAAGCATATGACAACTGGCAGGATCAACCAGAATCACTCGACTGCATCATGCCCAGGAGCGACCATCGAACCCCATGAAGGGGCGTCAATGGCCTCTCCACGGTGGCTTGCCGTGAGCCACGCCCTCCGACGGACGCCCCGTGGAGGAGCCAATCCGTCGGTGACTGCATCAAACCACGGAGAACCGGAGCTCTCCAAGCGCCCGTGCATGTGCATGCACGGGCCGCGTCTCGGAACCCGCCGGAGATGGACTCCGGCGGGGGGCGATCTCGGATCCATGGCCAGAGGTGGCGCGCACCCCATGGCCGACAGCCAAGGCTGTACCAACTCACGATCGAATGCCTCTGCATCATCTCCGTTGCCCCGCCGCAGGGCAGCCTCGCGAGGGCTGCGCCGCAGCGGGATCGATACAACCAGAACGGGTCTTATCCACGTGGGGGCTGGGTTGATTTGTATAGCGGAGGTTGCAGCCTGCCTCACGCTGTGACCCAGGATCGCCTCCGGCGGTCTCGGGGCCGGGGCGCCATGCGACGCCGCCGGGGGCCTCCCCTTACATAGTAACAAACGGGCCCCGCGGAACGGGAGCTTTCCTCGCGCGATTCGGCCGGGCGAGCCGAAACGGGGATCCATGAAGGCTGCACAGGACATCCGGCTGGGATGGTGACGGGCTGACCCAGGATCGCCTCCGGCGGTCTCGGGGCCGGGGCGCCATGCGACGCCGCCGGGGGCCTCCCCTTACATAGTAACAAACGGGCCCCGCGGAACGGGAGCTTTCCTCGCGCGATTCGGCCGGGCGAGCCGAAACGGGGATCCATGAAGGCTGCACTGGGCAAGCACTGGAATCACCACGTGGAGGCCTGCTCCGCGCGATGATCCCAGTGCCAGCCCTTGACCAGAGGCAGAGAACCCACAGCATGCGGGGCCACTGCGGCTCACAGGCTCGGACCGGTACTAGTCTCATACGATTCATCTCCGGTGAAGCAACTTCCTCGCCTTAGTACACCAGCCCATGAGAGTCACGTGATATGCATGCGGGACCGTGTCCAAAGAGGCATGCACAATGGTAGGCCCGGAAGCCCACCATCAATGTCACGCTATCTCATGCAACCTTGCCGCGGAATGTTTCGACTGCATCACTGCTGACTGGAGGGCGATGCCTCGGATCCAAAACCATAGAAAGCCATGCGATTGTCCAATCACGTCATCTTGCCTCCTCCGACCGGAGGCGTGCGCTGCTCTCGCTGTGCCGCGGCGAGGCCTCCGTGGGCCCTTCGAAGGACGTCACCAGAGACTGAAGCCCAGGCCTCTTCACGGCATTCGAGACGCACGCCCCGGCATTGGCCATCGGAGATCCAACCCCGCGCGGAACGCAGGGCACGCTAGCCTTATTTGACAGTGCTTGTCCAAAGTTCGGTATGCGGAGGCGATCGGGCACTGAGCCCCATGGGGTGTTTGTCGGACACTCTGGTACAGGATGCACCGAGTCGCACGAAGCCATGCGCTCGGATGCTGCTGCCCCATGGGGTGTGCACACGCCGGGTGCCCGGTTCAGACTTAGATGCTTTCAGCCAATATCCGCCATGTGTAGACTAGCAAGCCCCGGCCGCTCAGCCGACCACAGAAACCAGAGGCATGGCACGAGGGTTCCTCTCGTACTACCACGCGCTGCCGTCGTCAAACCCAATCATCACAAGTGTGAAGGCAATCGCGAAGGATCGCCGTCGAGAAGCAAACCGTGCTCATCGGGAGTTCTGAAGACAGAATAGCGGCCGTTGCAGGAGGGTAAAACCAACCTGTCTCACGACGGTCTAAACCCAGCTCACGTTCCCTGTTGGTGGGTGAACAATCCAACTCTTCTACTCGGCTGCAGGTGAGAAGCTAGGAAGAGCCGACATCGAAGGATCAAAAAGCAACGTCGCTTCGAACGCTTGGCTGCCACAAGCCAGTTATCCCTGTGGTAATTTTTCTGACACCTCTGGCTTCAATATCCGGAACTCGCGTGCTTGACCAAAGGATCGCAAGGCCACGCTTGCACATTGTGGACTCTTACTGAAAGTGACTGCATCAGCAGTGCCTTTGACCTGCTCCTCTGTGAGGGGTTTCCGTCCCGCCTGAGCAGTGCTTCGGGACACCTGCGTTGTCCTGTAACAGGTGTGCCGCCCCAGCCAAACTCCCCATCTGAGCAGTGTCCCGAAGCTGCGGCGAACAAAGCACCTGGGTCGCACACGGGCCCGAGGGCCCGGAACTGTGCTTGGCACACGAAGCGGTGAGGCCGTGAGGCACGACGCAAGGGACGTGCCTCTAGGTCGGGCACCAAGAGGTGCCAGCGGCTGCCGTACCCGAATCATCCGATTAGTAAAGCGGCTGTGGAGGTAGTGGTATTTCATTGCAAGCTTGCGCGTAGCAGCGCGGAGCCTCATCATATCCAGAAGGACGGAAGAGCCGACAGTCGAGATGGCCGCGAAGGCCATGATCAATGCCATGAGTTGGCGCGCACTTCCCACCTGTGCTACACCCTCCATGCTGCTGCACTCTGTCAGACTAGAGTCAAACTCAACAGGGTCTTCTTTCCCCGCTGGAACACCCAAGCCCGTTCCCTTGGCGGTTGGTTCACCAGCCAGCATCTAGGGACAGCAGGAATCTCGTTGATCCATTCATGCGCGTCAATAATCAGTCGACGAGGCATTTGGCTACCTTAAGAGAGTCATAGTTACTCCCGCCGTTTACCCGCGCTTGGCTAAATCTCTTTGCATTGACAATCAGAGCACTGGGCAGAAGTCACCTCGCGGAACCAGCCAGCAGGTCCCATCGCAAAGCTGTGTTTCAATTAAACAGTCAGATTCCCCTGCGTAGTACACAGTTCCGAGTAGACCACACGTGGGTGCCACGGATGGGGCCGACGTCTCAGGTCGGCCATCTCCCCGCCCACGGGAACTGAAGCCAGGCCGCACCCGAAGGCACAGCCTCTCTTCTTTGCACACCCAAAGCTCCGTGCCTCCACCCAAGAGCCGCGGCGGGGCGTGCTTGGCCGTTCCGAGGCACAAGGATCACGCCCGCTGGAGAAGCGGCCTTCGGCTGAGGTGGGGCCTGGACGCCCACGGCCAGAGGACGGCTGGGAAGCCAGCCCTGGCACAGGACAACCAAGCCCCGGAGGGTTCCGTGCAATCCCGACGGGCAGGCCTGACACCCTGGCCCTTGGAGCCACCGCATCTTCCGAAGGTACACAACCAGTTTGCCGATTTCCCTTAGCTGCATTTGCACTGTTGACCAGCGGCGTCTAGCCGAAGAGACCAGCTGCGGTGATTCGGTACGGAGCCATTCCAATCGGATCAGAGCCCCCAGATGGGGGCTTGTCCCGGTTTGGTCACCAAGGGTTCACGCTTTGTTGCACAACTTCGCAGGGCGTTCCATGGAGTCGGTGGCCACCAAAGGCATGGCGCATTCCGGGTCGGCCGAGGCCAAACCCTCAGAGCAGGGCACGCGTAAGTCCAATGGTACCAATGCAGCACCATCTTGCCAAGCAGAGAGCTATGTCGCCATGCAGCATGTCAGTGGATAGCCCACACACTCCAGCTGTCAGATGGAAAAGACAACTCCACAGGGGCGCCACCGAGACGCGGCCCCGCAGCACCGGACTTGAGAACACCAGCGTTGCCACTGGCCCTTCCCAGCAATCTCTCCGAGAAAGCGTTCTGAGTATCATCAGCCAAGACCCTGGTACCAGCGTGTCGGAATATTAGATTCGTCTGCCTGTTCGCCACTCCTGCAAGGCAGAGCCCTGGCACCGAGCTTCACCCGAAGGGCACAGCGCCGCGCACCCCATGGCACCCAGTGGGGGACCAGCACGGCGCCAGCCGCGGGACGGGCGACCCGGAGCCAGAGGCCCCGAACTTTGCAGCCTTTGCCGTATCCGTGAGCATTGCCATCTGGCTTACAATCGACTGACCCATATTCAACGGCTGTTGGTATGGAAGCCTGCTCCACTCCAGTCCTCAACCACTCAGGCCAGCAGCAGGCCTCTGCAAGAGAGAGCCTGCATGAGCCACCAGAAAGAATACTCGCTACTGCAACCAAGATCTGCACCAAGGGATACTTCCCTCCGGGTCACCCCGGAGCCAGCACCGCGAACCCTTGCGTCTCGCCTACGCACTGCTGCACCTGCCCTGCTGCCACAGCAGCGGCGCGGTGTAAGTCAAACAACGCCTCTGGCTTGAGCATCATCCATTTTCGAAGCTGCCCGCTTCGGCAGGTGGGTTGTTACACACTCCTAAGCGGATTCCAACCTTCATGGCCACCGCCCTGCTATCTCTAGCGGACAACATCCTTTGTGGATTCTATGTATGAGCCAGCACTTGAACCCTGCAACCGCGCTCTCGGATCATCCCGCATCGCCAGCACTGCTTACCAGTAATGGCCCACATGGGGCTGCACACTGTTCCGGGTTGGGCCCCAGCGGCCTCAGCGGATGCCCGGGCAGAATGCCCCACCCCGCTGAGGCCAGAAGGCTGCCACCATCTCTCAAACACACTCAGGCACAGCGGACTGCGTTGGGCACGCCGTCGGCCAGGGATGGCCTTTGACGCGCCACACACAGACGCCGGATGCAGAGAAGTGTGCCTCCGATGCTTGCCCATTCACAGTTTGAGAATAGGTTGAGGACTGATAGACTCCCCAGAATGCCTCTCATGCATTGCTTTACCGGACA
>CAXIWF010000836.1:0-28105 GCA_964036045.1 Eutreptiella sp. 'Long Island Sound 2002'
CCTGATCTGACCGCTAATCATCTGCAATCTCTCTAATCAATCCCTGTATCGCGTTCTATCTTTGTTAGCGCTGCTACAAGGCTCGTTCACGGAGACTCGAGACGAGCAATGTGTATGCGGCATACGAAACGAGCATACCTGTAGTTTATACCTGATTCATTGAAGTCTTTTCGATTGATTTTCGAATTCTTGAATTTTTGAAGCTTCTATTAGTGTGGGTGGAATCTGTATGTTTATTTATTAATGTGTGTCTCGTCATTTTCAAGACTACGTGAGACATACGTTTATAATTCCATTATTTCTCCATTTTCCGGCGCTTCGCTAGGAGCCGCTCCTGCGCGCCGCCATTTTATGCGTATGAATTTCTGGATTTAAAAAATCCAGAGATGACTATATTTTCTATAAAAATGTGCTTCTGATGCACAATTGGATTCTGCTCAGGTGTGTTGTTTCAGCAAAATTCTAGGCCGTCATTTGACGGATTTTGGTATCGTCGCTTCGTTTTTGCGTGGATTCGTCCATAATTCTCCCATTCCTGCCTCTGCAGATACCCACGCGCAGCCTCGCTGAGTAGGCCGTGTTCGGGCCGAAACGCAGGTGCCTGGAGAGACTGAGAGAACCAAGACCCCACCAAGGCGCAAATTTAATTTTTTCACGACTCCCTTCGCCCTAAGACAGGTCACAGGTCGCCAGCAGGTTTACGAGAACCCATGCGAGTGTGTATATTGTGTCTTGGGTTGGGTTTGTGTCGACGCTGCGTCTTGGAGGGAGGGATGCATATGCACATGTCTTGGCATGCTCCCATACTAACCGGACCAAGCCACAGGAGCCCCGGCAGCGCCATGAGCGCTGAGTCTTCTGTAGGACATGTTACATACAGAGCAGCAAAAGAGCGCCAGCCATGGTGAGCGCCCATTTTTCAGTGTGAGGGAAACTGTAGGTATTTTAAAGTAGATGTGGAAACCAAGGAAAGGCCAAGAAAAATTCCCTTTTTCCTAAAATGCGACAGTGGTGGCCACCACAGCACAAGGGGGGAGTAAGAAAAAGTGCTTTTCCATTGCTTTGAGGCATATTCTAGTTGTATTAGAGATGCACTGAGCATCCATGCATTTTTATCTTAGTATTGGTCCCACCAAAAGTGGTGATAACACATTTTGACCTATGGAACCAAACACCCAATCAGGATATGGAGTGGACCGCTTAATCCCCTTTCAATGTGAAGTAAAACATCTTTTCCTGAGTTGACTGAGAACTGACATATCCAAGGCAGATCCTATGAATTTATCTATGTTTTTGCATGAATACTTATCTGCCCTAGTGGTATGCACCCTAGGGGGCTAGGCACCTCTTTTTGAGAGGTCCTGGGTTCAATTCCTGGTCAGCCTAGCTAAGTAGGAAGATACCATGTGACATGGCAGTGCCCTCATCGCCACATACCATGCCACCTCAGCACATATGGGACCCAAAACAAAGAGTGCACATCTCCTGAGATGGCACTATGGAGAGAGAGTGACCATGGGGCAGTTTTCTAACTCTTTTCCGAAAAAACATTTCAGCTATCTTTGTGAATATGCATTCATTTGTGACCTGAGTTGCAGTTTCTGTGAATATCCAATCATCTTTCACCGTTTACACTGCAGCCCTTCATGCTTTGATCCTGATCTTCTCCTCTTTGCACACTTCTGGCTTGGGTTATCCTGGATTGACTCTATTTCTGCAAACGAAAGGTTTTCATCTTCCAAAACAAGCAGCAGGAAAAGAAAAGTTTATAGTGTTTTCAGCACTGTGTTTTGCCTCTCCTGCTGCTTGCTGTTGGTGTAGGGTTTCCTGCTGCTTGTTTTTGGAGATGAAAAGCTTTGTTTTGATGAAATACAGCCACTCCAAGTCACTCTAGGATAGCCCAAGCCAATAGTATGCAAAGAGAAGAGGATTCAGGATCAAAGCATGAAGGGCTGCAGTGTAAACAGTGAAAGATGATTGGATATTCACAGAAACTGCAACTCAGGTCACATATGAATGCATATTCACAAAGATAGCTGAAATGTTTTCGGAAAAGAGTTAGAAAACTGCCTCAGGATCACTCTCTCTCCATAGTGCCATCTTAGGAGATGTGCACTCTTTGTTTTGGATCCCATATGTGCTGAGGTGGCATGGTATGTGGCGATGAGGTCACTGCCATGTCACATGGGATCTTCCTACTTAGCTAGGCTGACCAGGAATTGAACCCAGGACCTCTCAAAAAGAGGTGCCTAGCCCCCTAGGGTGCATACCACTAGGATAGCTAAGAATTCATGGAAAAACATAGATAAATTCATAGGCTCTACCTTAGGTATGTCAGTGCTCAGTCAACTCAGGAAAAGATGAATAGCTTCACATTGAAAGGGGTTTAAGGGGTCCACTCCATATCCTGATTGGGTGTTTGGTTCCATAGGTCAAAATGTGTTATCACCAGTTTTGGTTGGACCAATACTAAGATTAAAATGCATGGATGCTCAGTGCATCTCTAATACAACTAGAGTATGCCTCAAAGCAATGGAAAAGCACTTTTTCTTACTCCCCCCTTGTGCTGTGGTGGCCACCACTGTCGCATTTTAGGAAAAAGGGAATTTTTCTTGGCCTTTCCTTGGTTTCCACACCTACTTTAAAATACCTACAGTTTCCCTCACACTGAAAAATGGGTGCTCACCATGGCTGGCGCTCTTTTGCTGCTTTGTATGTAACATATCCTACAGAAGACTCAGCGCTCATGGCGCTGCCGGGGCTCCTGTGGCTTGGTTGGGTTATCATGGGAGCATGCCAAACATGTGCATATGCATCCCTCCCTCCAAGACGCAGCGTCGACACAACCCAAACGCAAGACACAATATACACACTCGCATGGGTTCTCGTAAACCTGCTGGCGACCTGTGACCTGTCTTAGGGCGAAGGGAGTCGAAAGAAAATTAAATTTGCCCCTTGGTGGGGTCTTGGTTTTGCTCAGTCTCTCCAGGCACCTGCGTTTCGGCCCGAACACGGCCTACTCAGCGAGGCTGCGCGTGGGTATCTGCAGAGGCAGGAATGGGAGAATTATGGACGAATCCACGCAAAAACGAAGCAGCGACACCAAAATCCGTCAAATGACGACCTAGAATTTTTCTGAAACGACACACCTGAGTAGAATCCAATTGTGCATCAGAAGCACATTTTTATAGAAATTATAGTCATCTCTGGATTTTTTAAATCCAGAAATTCATACGCATAAAATGGCGGCGCGCAGGAGCGGCTCCTAGCGAAGCGCCGGAAAATGGAGAAATAATGGAATTATAAACGTATGTCTCACGTAGTCTTGAAAATGACGAGACACACATTAATAAATAAACATACAGATTCCACCCACACTAATAGAAGCTTCAAAAATTCAAGAATTCGAAAATGAACGAAAAGACTTCAATGAATCAGGTATAAACTACAGGTATGTTCGTCTCGTATGCCGCATACACATTGCTCGTCTCGAGTCTCCGTGAACGAGCCTTGTAGCAGCGCTAACAAAGATAGAACGCGATAGAGGGATTGATTAGAAAGATTGCAGATGATTAGCGGTCAGATCAGGGTGATTAGACATACACACAAGTGCATAGCAACGTTCTTCGCGTGCGCCCCTCACTTGCTCTCACCTTGCTTCACTTCCCAGCGGTAAGTAAGGTAGGTACGCCCAGGCGGGGCCACCCCCTGGTGGAGTCAAGATTGCGGCTGAGATGGGCAGGTTTGCCCAAGTGGGACGTGCATGCTCGTGCATTCACACACGCATTAAAGGGTAGGCCACGCGAAGTGCGCACGGTAAACCTTGTTTAGGCTACCCAGGGGCTCCTCGGTACGTTCTTTAAGAGAACCTGAGGAGTCCCTTAACGCTTGCTTGCTTGACAAGGGTAGCTGGTCTTCCAGCGTGTTTGCGGACAGTGTATTATAGGTCACACTGAGAAGGGTATAATACCTGGAGTGTGGCTTGGTTCCTCCGCCGCAAACGCCCTTTCATTTGCCTTTGTTTACAGGTGGGCAGGTAGGGTGATTGGTGCAGCCGCATTTTTTTTTTATGCCCTGCTAAACAAGGGCGCAGATCACACAAACAAGTAACTCCGCTCCGCCTGTGGCAGAGCAGGGAGTCCGACTTCATCGACATCTGCGCCGTGCACGCAAGCGCACCTCTTCCCTCCAAGCCCTAGCAGGGGAAACGCGTTGTGGCGTCCCCTGTTAGGCCACAGTTGCTTAGCAGCGCTGTGTTCTCTTGTCATTTCACAGGAGGGTTGCTAGGACCCACGACACCTTTGCCTTCGCAACGCCCAGTAGAGTGTGCGTGTAGGAGTGGTAGTCCTGAGTGGGGGCTTGAGCCAGTTGCCCCAGTGCTCGCCCACCAGGATGGTGCCACTGTAGGGTGTGTAGAACCTGTAGTGCGTGTGTCACTGTCCCACCCGTTTCCTGCAATTTTAGCAGGGTTGGTGGGCAGTGGCAGTGGTTAGGTCAGTGTTTTGGCCACATAGCAAAACGGCGTTTTCATGCCTTCATAGCTTTTGGCCACCCCTGCCTGTAGTAGACAGATAGGTAGGGAAAACAATACCTGGATTAGCACGCTGGGTATTCCCCCAAGGTTTTGCGCCAGCACAGAAATTGGGTGCATAGGGGAGGGGAGACCCGGGGCGTACCCCGTGGCATCAATAAGCCAACCCTCCAGGTTTAGCAAGCGTGCAGACTTGGGTATAATTAGGACACCACTTCTGCGGCTTGCTCTCAGGAACTTAGGACTAGCACACTCACACATACACTTAGGCAGGTAAGGGTAAGGTTCAGTCCCTAGCTTTCGTCTTGGAGGCAAGCGTCTCAGCGAGCCTCAACAACTCACCAAGGTTGTTCTGGGACAAGTAGTCAACCAGAACTGAGTTTAGGCGTCCCTCAGGTAGAACAAATGCAGAGAAGGGCTCCCAGGTGGCCTCTTCGACTCCAAACCCTTCCCAGAGGGTGAGGAAGCGCCAACCCTGGCGATAGCGGTGGCGTAGGACAGACTTCACCAGGTAGAAGCCCTCCTTAGCCATCTCCTCGGCGTTCATGTCGGGGAGTTCACCTTCAACTTCCATAGGGCTGGCAGCCCCTTGTAGGTCCAGAGCGGCGATTTCCTCGTCGTTCAGCTCCCACTCCTCCCCACAGAGGTCCTCAGGATCATGGTAGCGCTTCAGGTGTTGAGCAGCGCACACCAGGGTCCCCCCTAGACGGGGAGAACACCGCACGGTGATACGGTGTCCATCCACAGATAGAATCTTGTACGGCCCGAAGTATGGGTCATCGCTGGTAGAGCGTGGCCAGGCGGGTAGTCGACTGTGGTGCACCAGCACCCAGTCCCCCTCTTGGTAGGTGGCCGGTACACGGTGCTTGTTCTTCTTGTTCCACTGACGCTCCCTCACTCTCTGGAGCATAGCCTTGGCCTTGTCCACCTTCGCTTGTTGCTCTTGGACCCATTCACCCACAGAAGAATGGGTGTCCTCTGGATAGGGGGCATGTAGGAACCATGCCGGGCGCCCCATAAATAGCTCATGTGGCGAGTAGCCAGTAGCTGAACTCTCTTGGGAGTTCATCATCAAGGATATGACGGGGAGTAGTCTCACCCAGTCTCTGGTGCGTTCAGTTTTGCACCATATCCTGACGTTCTCCTTCAGGACACGAATCTGTCGCTCACATAGGGGGTTGCTCGTGTGAGAGTAGGGAATCCCCGTAGACACCTGGACATTGAGGGATCTCAGGACCCTCTTGTACCAGCCAGTATCTGAGCGTACTCGTACGTCCTCGTCGGAGTTGATCTCCTTGGGCGCCCCATAGACACAAAACAACTCCTCCAAGAGTATCTTGATAGTCTCCTCCCCGGTAATGTGCTTGGTACAGGGGAACACCCTGGTAAACCTGGTCAAACCACAGGTTACCACGAGGGCGAAGTCATAGCCCCCGAACTTCGGCATCTCCGTGTAGTCCACGTATAGCACACTGTTAGCACAGTGAGGGATGGGCAGGGTCCAGTAGAGACCTCTGTCCCTGATATCCCCTGGTTTACAGGACCTGCACGGGCACTTGTCCACGATAGGCTGGAGGGTTTTCCGCAGTTGGTCGTCAGTCCACGTAGTGTGGAACCACTGCTTGAACAGCCTCAGGGTACGGTCAGCACCCACATGACCACTGGACTCATGGGTCCACTTCAGCAGCGCTGGGACTCGGTCACTAGGCACCACGATGCGGTCCTCGTGCCAGAGGTAGCTCTTGTCCCGCTTTCACTGGTCCTGGTTGACCAGGAGGGGTTCAAGGCGTTTCTCCAGGCGCCGGTAGATATCCCCAAACTCCTGTAGGTACTCCGATTGTTGGAGTCCATCCAGGGGGCGTATCATGGTCATGTTCAGGTCCAGATGTACGTCCATACGGCTGAACGCCTCCTTAGCCAGCGCTTCAGACCGGGTACCAATCAGGGCGTCGAAGTTGTTGCGGCTGATGTAGTCGGCACATTCGTTCTTCACTCCCTGGATATGGTGTACCGTCAGCCGTAGTTGACTGAGGTAGGTCCACCAGCGCCGTAGCTTGGCCTTCTCAGGTGGGGGACCCTTCTGGAAACTGCGGACCGGTTCTTGCTCGCACAGCCAGACCACAGGGTTACTCCCCAACAGTCGTGCTTGTGAGGATAGCACCAGCATACCCGCGAGCAAGTCCTGCTCATAGGTGGAGTAGTTCCCCCTGGCCTGGTTCCACTTCCAGTTCCAGTGGCCCAGAGGTACTAGGACCCACTTGTCGTCAGGGTAGCTGTGCTTGAGGGTTCCATCTCGGTTGAGACCTTCCGTCCCCCATTGGGAAATGGCCGAGTCGAACTCCTCCTTCTCTAGTGCTTGCCATTGGAACAACGTTCCACCACCGCCCACATTGCTGGCGTCGGTCACCAGGATAATCTCCCCTTGTGCCCTAGGCACGCCCAAGCACTTAGCGTTGGCTACCTTGTCTTTGAGCTCGTCAAACGCTTGTTGCTCTTGTGGGCCCCAGCGCCAAGTAGTACTCTTCTTGATCAAGTCCGTCAGAACGGCGCTGGTATAGGTGAAGTTCTTGATGTGGCGGCGATAGAAGTTGCACGCCCCAATGAAACTGCGTACATCATGAAGTCCTTTCTTGGGATCTTCGTGTCGTACCTTGGCATCCATCAGGGGTTTGGCCTTAGAGGCCGCTGGGGTCCACCACCCATAGCCAACGTCAAACCCCAGGTACTGCATGGTCTCCTGCATGAACTCACACTTCTCCAGCTTGAGTCGTGTGTGGTTCTCCTGGCAGACCGCAAAGAACTCACCCAAGAGGATTAGGTGATCCTCCTGGGTATTGGTCCCGAGGCATACATCGTCGATGTGAGCCTCCATCTGGGCCCCACGGGATATGAGCTCCTGCACCTTAGGTCTCCTTCGTAGGATGGACAAGATCTTGTTCATCAGCTCTTGGAACAGAGCGGGTGCGTTAGCCACGCCGAATGGCATGACCTTCCACTTGAATACCCTCCCCTGAGGGGTGATGAAGGCCAGTAGTTCCTGCGCGTTGGGCGTCAGGTCCACTTGCCAGAATCCACTTCGCTTGTCCATCTTGGTCTTGTAGCGACAGGAGGCTATCTTCTCCAGGGTAGACTCCATATTGGGAATGGACCCTGAGTGGTTCAGCGTCTTCTTGTTCAGCTCTCCATAGTCCACTACCAGCCGTTTGGCTGTAGACCCAGGTTTAGCCACCAGGAAACAGGGGCTGCAGTGTAAGGGGTAGTCCCCGTCCTTGTACTCCAGGACTAGGCCAGCGTCGATACACTCCTGTATCTGTCGCTCAATCTCGTCGGCCTGCTCTTTAGGAGCTGGATAGGGTCTCCTCCGTATCTTGTGACCCACGAACTCGGGTTTCAGCTTGAGGTCCATCTGTACCAGCTTGTCACATGACGCTGGAGGGGGTAGTTCTCCGAACACCTCCAGATAGGTCCTTATCAGCTTCTGTACCCGCGGGTCCAATGTCTTGATCTTGTCCTCCAAGTCCTCGTCGGAGTGTAAGTTGCTTGCCCCCTGAATAGACGTCGGGAGGTGGTCCTCCACCGACTCTTCGCCCGTGGTAGTGTCCTTCAGCCCTTGGTAGGCATACAGAAGGTCTTGCTCAACCATCTCCGATGGACGATGGCAACATAGGCACGCTCGAGGGGGTTCACATACACATTCCTCCGAGAGGTCGTCCTCCTCTGGGGTCCTCACATGGGCACCCCATACGCTCTTCATGAGCTTGAGATCTACCTCCCTTTGCCAGGTGCTGATCTTCTGTTCGAGGTCCTCCTTCAGTTGGGATAGGTCTCCCATACGTCCTTGCTTCAGTGGCCATGAGCTGCGGGTAGGCTTCGCGTAGCATAGCTTTTTCGCCACCAACTTCCTCTTGGAATCCACATACTCCCTGAGCCTGGATCGAGGGTCCAGCTCCTCATCCACGGGGTCTTCCACCCTCATGGAGAGTAGGGGTTTTAGTGGGGCGACGTACTCGGCGTTCTCCACTTCGTCCACCGCGGTCTGCACGAAGAAGGCGTCGTGCTCAGTTTCGTCGTCTGAGTGGATAGAGCTAGGTAGCTCAGATAGTCCACACTCAGAGACTCCATCAGGTACAGGTACATGACAAGGAGAGTTGGGGGCGTTGGTGTCAGTCACGATGTACTCATCTCCTCCGGGTGTAGTTTCAACAGCATCTTGAGGTCGTAGGCGATCCTTCAAGTCACCCAAGGCGAGTCCATCGCTTTCTCGTTGTATAGCCTGGACCAGAGTCGGGTCCAGATCTTCCCAGGGAATGGTGGTAAGACTTCCGTCCACCACGCTGAGCATACTCCCCCATCCGGGTTTGCCAATAGGCGTCTTGCGTCCCAGAGGCACGTAGATGGCCTCATCAGGCAAACGAACAGAGCTGATAGTCAGTCTGTCCAGGAGGTTTCGCCAGTACTTGTTGCCCCCATGGGCTCCCCAATCGGGGGAACACAGGACCATACGGGAACGTTCCAAGGCCACCTTGGTCAGCACCTTCCCCAGTTCACTGAATCTGGGGTTCCCGTAGGCCATCCCGAAAGAGGGCCAGTAAAATTTGTAGCTGCAGTTCTTCCCCTTGCTGCAGTATAGGTCCAGTACATGTTGCTTGTCGCTGGCGAAAAACTCCACACTCAGGTCTTCTCGAGAGTAACCCAACTCCTTCAGACCTTGGTCTAGGACTTCCCCCAATAGTTGATAGTCCTCAGTTTTGGAGGCCGCCATCATGTTAGAGGGCTCCTCCTTCGATAGCCTCAGGTAACTCGAGGTATGTTCTGACTGCTCCAGTGGCACAGACTCTGTGCCGCTGCCGTGGTCCACGTAGAGGAGGTAGGGCGCTTGCAGCGTCAGGGATTGTATCTGGGAGTGCTGCACGAAGAAGTCAGTACCCAGTACAAAGTCGAAGGCATCAGTGTTCATCACATAGAAACGATGGGCGATAGTCCTGGAGCCCATAGGTACCTCCACTTCACAGTCCCCGCAGCTGTGCACCACATGTCCATCCCCCATGCGTATAGCGGCGGTGGTCATGGTGTTCTTCAGGCTCCCACAAGGTAAAATTTTCTTGGCCACTATCGATATTGTGGCGCCAGTATCCAGTACCCCCAGGTATTCACGTCCCCCTAGTCGGATACGTACCCAAAACACCAGGTCTTGGGTACCACCAGAGCGTCCCCGTCAGAACTCCGCGGGACAGGTCACCTCGAACCCCTTGTTCCGCAACTTGCGGGCCATCCTCATGAAACGGCTCCTCTTCTTAGCGTTGCCGTCGTCACCACCTTCATGCTCATGCTTGGCTCCTTGTTCTTGCTGGGTCTGCGTTTGTGAGCGTGTGGTAGGACCAGTCTGCCCTCCAGAGGGCTCCGAGTTCCCCCCTGGATTAGGGTTGGGGTTGCCTCCGTTCTTGTCCTTGTTCTTGTTGTCGGGCTGGCGATTAGCGCCTCCTCCTCGTCCACCTTGACCCTTGTCTTGACCACCTTGACCACGTCCTTTCGACTTGCCCTTGCCGGAGTCGTTGCCTTTGGCCTTGCCTCCACCTTTGCCTGAGCTTTTGCCAGGATCTTCCCCCTTAAGCTTCGCCGATAGGCGTTGCTTATGGTAGCACTCATCCTCGTAGTGCTTCCGCTTACCGCAGAATGCACACGTGATGGTGCAGCGGTAATGATCCGGCAACTTCACTTTGGCGCCGGTGATCTTCTCCTGCTGCTTCCCCTGGACAACGAAGCAGTCTCGCTGCTCGCAGTCAGAGCCGTGCTGCAGGTGGCCCTGCTCGTCTCTGGCATCACACCAGAATAGCTCCTTCACGTTCTCCATTAGGTGGGCGTGGGCGTGTTTGGGGGTAGTCACCTGCCCAGGTCGGGATCCTTGGTACCCTTTGCCTCCAGAACCTCCACCACCAGGACGGTAGTTGTTCAAGTGCTGGTCGCTCTCCTTCTCCAGCGCCATCTCCAGGAGCAGCACGCATAGATCCTCGTAGCGGAGGGATCTAGCCTTGCGCTCAGCCGTCAAATGGCACTCGTCCCATAGCTCTCGGGGGAGCTTGGCGCACAACAAGAACAGCAGGTCGTCGCTGCTGTAGGAACCGGGCGTCAGTCGTCCAGCCCAGTGATCCAGGTCAGCTAACAGCTCGGAGACCGTGCCAGGTTTAGGGTTGTTGGGCAGCACGGGCAGGTTCTGGATCTCGGCCCTGATGGAGAGGTCGGTTTCGTAGGTTGGGTACTGCCTCTCCAGGGCAACCAACACATCGGCAAAGGTGGCGGAGTTAGTTACGATCTGCCTGACCTGCTTCTCCAGGTACTTGGTCTTGCAGCACTGCAGGAGCAGATCGCACTTCACTCGCCCACTCGCGTGGGTTTGGCCGGTCAGTCGTAGGAACGGGCCAAAGTTCTCAGCGAACTCGCTGAGGTCCTTGCCTGTGAACTCAGGCAGGTTCACCACTATCTTGGAGGTGGCAATAGCCTTCGCCTCCTGAGCTCGGCGTCCTTCAGGGCGTCGGGTCTTCTTCTTCTTCTTCTTCTTCTTCTTACCCTTGGGGTCCTCGGGGTGATCGTCATCTGAGGGCGAAGAAGAATCCATCGACGGCGGCTCGTCATCGGAGGGGTCTCCGCCAAGATCACTGGAGCCATAAGGCTCTACGTCCACCATAGCCCTTAAGGCTGTCAGCCCCAGCTGGTCCAGCTGGGCCCTCGTCGAGTTCGTCACGTGGCTGTAGGGCGGCTGGGCCGTTCTCGGGACGAATGGACTTCTCGGTATTGCTGCAGGAGTCGGCATCGGTCGGCTCCTCAGGCTCCCCAGGGTATTTGTCAACCCTGCCACCAGGTGGTTAGCCTGTACTTGGTGGGGTGACATTCCCACTGTCGTAGGTGACGCATGGGACGGGATCATCAGGGGCTCCAGTTTCTCCCTGATCTCTTGCGTGAGGTCGCCCACGATTTTCCAAGTGGCTCCTCGGAGCACCTCGTTGATCTCCGACCGCGTCAGGGACCTGTTGGAGGATCTTCCCGATCCTCTACTCCTGCCTCCCAGAGACTCTGGTCCTCTCCTCAACCCACTCAAGGGTGCATACCCAGGTGCATACCCAGGAGCATACCCAGGAACATCCATATAGGTTCCAGTGGCGTGGAGTGGATGGGGATAGTCAGCCGCATACCATCGCGGCGCAGAGCTGGAAGCCACCGGCTCACTGGCAGTAGTTGCCTCATGGAGCGCAGTGGTAGGTGGGCCCATACCATAGGCGGGGTAGGGAGGCATGCCAGTAAAGCCTGTGCCCTCTGCCATAGGCGGGTTGGTTGTGGAAGTGGATGTTGCTGCGGCTGGGAGTGTGGTGGTTATGGGAGAGGGTGATGCGTGGAGGCCAGAAGCGCTTGGTGCGCCTTCCAAGGTAGGGTCATGCGTCGGGTCTTGCCCTTGTTCCTCTCCTTCGTCTGCTCCTTCTCCAGCATCCTTCTCGCTCTCGTTCTCTCTCTTCCTCTTCACAGGCTGAGGCTGAGAGACCACTTCCTCGACCGACAGGGCCCCGAAGGCCGTCTGGAGGCCATCCAGGGAGTCCTCCGCCGTATCCACTGGCCCATGTAAGGGCTCCACCGAAGGTACAGCGCCAGGAGCCGGCCTTGCCGGTGCCTCAGGCGCTGGCGCTGTCTTCACGTCGGCGTCCGTTTTCCTGGGTCCATCTTAATCCGCCCTTCTGCTTATATTTGCCTGCTCGGAGCACTGGTTGTACGGCGCGGGGGCGCCTGCCGGTGCACAGAGACAGGCTGCCTCTTGCTACCAGAAAAGTTTATAGTGTTTCCAGCACTGTGTTTTGCCTCTCCTGCTGCTTGCTGTTGGTGTAGGGTTTCCTGCTGCTTGTTTTTGGAGATGAAAAGCCTTGTTTTGATGAAATACAGCCACTCCAAGTCACTCCAGGATAGCCCAAGCCAATAGTATGCAAAGAGAAGAGGATTCAGGATCAAAGCATGAAGGGCTGCAGTGTAAACAGTGAAAGATGATTGGATATTCACAGAAACTGCAACTCAGGTCACATATGAATGCATATTCACAAAGATAGCTGAAATGCTTTTGGAAAAGAGTTAGAAAACTGCCTCAGGATCACTCTCTCTCCATAGTGCCATCTTAGGAGATGTGCACTCTTTGTTTTGGATCCCATATGTGCTGAGGTGGCATGGTATGTGGCGATGAGGTCACTGCCATGTCACATGGGATCTTCCTACTTAGCTAGGCTGACCAGGAATTGAACCCAGGACCTCTCAAAAAGAGGTGCCCAGCCCCCTAGGGTGCATACCACTAGGATAGCTAAGAATTCATGGAAAAACATAGATAAATTCATAGGCTCTACCTTAGGTATGTCAGTGCTCAGTCAACTCAGGAAAAGATGAATAGCTTCACATTGAAAGGGGTTTAAGGGGTCCACTCCATATCCTGATTGGGTGTTTGGTTCCATAGGTCAAAATGTGTTATCACCAGTTTTGGTTGGACCAATACTAAGATTAAAATGCATGGATGCTCAGTGCATCTCTAATACAACTAGAGTATGCCTCAAAGCAATGGAAAAGCACTTTTTCTTACTGGAAACCCTACACCTACAGCAAGCAGCAGGAGAAGCAAAAACACAGTGCTGAAAGCACTATAAACTTTTCTAAATATCTAGGGCATTAAAGAAGGTCCCTACCAGGACCGGCCCCCGCTGTGCCCCTTCCGCCTGTCACCCCTGCTGACTTGCTCCGGATCAACGATTGCATTTCTCAAAATCCAGGGCCCAAAAACCAAAATTATAGAAAATCCAATCCTCCTTCAACCCTGAACAGCAATCAGATCCCACAAATACAGCAATAACCCGATCCGCAATCCAATCCACACTGCGGGCTTCCGTTCAGCACACCGGTCGTCCCACGGTGGCGGGCATGTACAAGAATTGCACCAAAGAGGAAAGCCCTGAAATTGGCATATGAACACAAATAAAGCAAATTTGGGGAAAGAGGTAAACATACACATTCACAGCCATAGACCCCTCATTCCCTGGACTCAAGACCTTCCCTTGACTCACCAACATATTGCCCTGAACCAGGTCAAATGAGATGGCTGAATGCCATGTGTCACAAGTCGCTACACAAACCCCGAAAATGTGTTCACTCCCAAGCCTCTGAATCGTAGCCCAATAGGGGAGGTGGCGTGTCATGGCCTAGAGTGGCACTCAGGACCATGCCCTACCCTGACATAAACTTGGTTGGACTTGGAGTCGAATGGGCTCAAAGATATGCCCCATGAGTTTGAACTCATAACATGCCAAAAACTGCCAATTCACACCATATTGGCCATATATCAAATATATGCTCAAAATTGAAGTTACCACTTATCCGAAGGCTCAAAGCATGCATGGAATCGAAGTCTAGTATTCATGGAGGATAGAGACCAAAGGTCAATGCCCATGTACATCCCCACTTTACCCTCGACACCCCTTCGGATATGGGCGCCACGCACTGCCCAAGTCAGCCCATGATCTTCAGACCAATTCTTGTAATCCTTCATGCGCCAAGCCAAATGGAGTACGCGATCCGGCATATGGTGGTGTTCCACTCCAAAGCATATGCCAACATATGAACAACATAGCATGGTTCGACTCTCCATAGGCTTCTTGCTTTTTGCTGACCAGGTAAGTACACAAAATGCAAAAATGAGCGTAAAATGAGGCCAAAAACATGAAAATATGTCCAAATACAAAGTTGTCATGATAGTATATCTCTATGCTCACCCATGATATCCGCGCATGGTTCAATATACAAATGATTGGAACCATTTGCGAACAATTCCCCCACTTGGATCCCCAATCGGGCGCATGGAGATACCTTCGCCACCCATATCTACATGGCCCATGAAAATGGGAGTTCACTCATGGATCTCTTTGCCAAACATACCATGAGCAAAACATTCGCGGTAGACTTAGTCTAGCGCTTTGAATTCCACAATTGGGACATGGGCAAAGCCCTTGTCACGTGTGGCTCCCCATCTCTCCGGCCACACGAAGATATATAACATGGGCGTGAGCATATCGAAGCACATACCATGCATATAACACATACCCTCAAAAAGTGGCTCCCACCATGGTATGCCATGCCCCTCCATGGACATAACTTCACGTTAAAAATACGTGGGAACCCAAAGAAAATTGCTATGCAACCCCAACACTCATGCGGTGCACTCGAAAGTCGCAATAAAATATTCGAGTGCACGGTCCAAGAGTTATAAACCACTTTCTACCCTCTTGACCATTATCCCTTGCTATACCGGGCATGTGCACACACCAAAGGCGTTTGATGCTTCCTAAATTAAGTTGAGACCAAGGCAGTTCCAACCCAATTCTCGAAATTGTTATACCTCGCCGTGAGCCGGAGATATGACCTTTCAAAGTGGTCTCACGAATCACTTTTGTTTCGACTATATCTCCAAGACAAATTAAGGGCATAACAAAAGGAAGGCTGATTCGTGATCGGGGAAAAATGTCGGACCACTCGAGATTCGTCATATCAAGTGCGGTGATGTCGAAGTCGAAAATCCGATTCTGAAAGTGTGAAAAAATCGGATTAATTTTGCGAGTGTATAATATGAAAATTGCGGAAGCAACTAACCCTTTACTGATGAAATCTGACCCTTCATCGGGGTTTCCGCCAAAATATCTGTAAATAACAGTTAACCATTCGGTTACCGCAAAACCGCGAGCCAACTGACAGTCGCCGATACATTGACCATCAGAACAGAAGGCTGAAAAATTACGGAAACATTATGATAAAAAAACCCTGTTGATTCCTGATATTCCGATATATAAATCTCCGCTGGCGGTGCCTCGGTACTGAATATGGCTGCTCATAGCCGGAATGGCCAAACCTATCACACTATCACATCAGGTTAGGTCAGGTGGATGGGAGAGTATGATATCAGCCAATGGCGGCTTGCCGGCACATAGATACACACCCCAAGTGACCCAAAGATGGCCACGGGGGTCCGAACCGGCTTCACCCCCCTTCTCAGAGCGTTGTTACCGCTCGGAAGTCATTGAAGAGAGGACGGGAGGACCCAAATGGGCTCCAAGCCCCCCCCCCCAAATGTCCCAAGGACACATGGAGGCCCTACACACGTCGTAGGCGTCCCCCATGCCCCAAGGGAGGGGTGAGGACACTGATAATCAGTGCCCTACGCCATATCCGGTCTCCTCTTGATCTACAACATGGACCAAGGGGATCAAAGATAGAGAAACGTCGTCGGTGGACCTAATTTAATATACCACAATGAAATATATATGTGGAGATCGAGTGAAGGGGGTATATGTCCAATGAAGGCCGAAAAATCCCCGGCTGAACGCCCTCACCCATCTCACAAGCACAAAAACAAACAAAAATGCCAAGGGTGATCCATTACGGTGCTACAGCAGCCACCAAATGGACCAACACGTCCTTGACATCCAAAGAAATGTTCTTTTTCTTCAGATAGTTCATCCAGACCGTGGTGTACCCCGGCACAAAACTGCTGTGAGACTCCCAGGAATCCCTGGATGCGGCGAATCCCTTCCAACGGACTTTATAAAGCCTCCCCCCAGGCGTCCCCGGGTCCGGCTTGTCCGCCAGGATCTTCTCGGCGGTGAAGTCGTCGTCCTCACCCTCGTCGTCTGAGTTCACATCGCCAGCCGTGAACTCGAAGGTGACGGGACGTCCGCTGGGGTCTGGTGCTCGGGGACGAAGCTGGGTATGGTCGCGGTCCAGGATCTTGTTATCCCCCACACGAACCGCATACACATCCTGCCCGACCTTCCGCACGATTACCCCCGGCACATACCAGGACGCCTGCCGATGCCTGGACAGGACATCCTTGTGGTGCCGCTCCACCCACACGGTGTCTTGGAGAGCATACTTCTGGACCTTTCCCTGCTTGAAGTACTTGGCCCTCTTGTCATGCTCGTCCTGAAGTGCCTTGCACACCTTGGCCGCAGTGTCGTCCGCCTCAGCCATCATAGCGTTCGCATCCCGGGGCACTTTGCCATGGTTCAACCACGGGAGAGTGCGTGACACTCGATCCCGTAGGAACACGATGCGCTGGGGCGACAGTCCAGTGGGCCCCGGAAGGTCGTGATACGCTTGGAGTACTCTCCACAACGAATTATACCAATTCCGGCCCGGTTCGTCGATGTGCAGCTGGCGGAACTTCTCGAACATCTGCCGCCCGGCCACCTCAGCTCGGCCATTCGACCGGCTGTGGTACACCACGGTCTTGGCGTGCCGAATACCCATGTGCTTGCACATCGTCTTGAACCACGTCCCCACAAACTGACTGCCCCGATCGCTGCAGATGACAGCCGGGACATCAAAAATCGTCAGCTAATGCCTGATCATGGCATTAGCGACGGTCTTGGCCTACAGCCCCACTCCATGCTTATCCTTCTTGTCCTTCTTCTTGGACTTCTTGCCAGGGACCGCCACGATATACCCACTGTGCCTATCCACCGCCAGGATGACACAGTCGTAGGTCTCTCCTTCCACGATGACCTCAGGCATGGCGAATACATCCATGGCCACGGAGCGCATAGGGGCCTCCGGTATAGCCGTGTACACCGGGTTGCCCGCTGTGGAGTGGTTGGGGCTCTTCGTGCCCCGACACACGGCGCAGTCGCTGCAGTACTTGTCCAGGATGGCGTAGTACCCCGGAGGGAACTTGAAGCGACACTCCAAGTCCTGCTGCATCTTGTCCCGACCAGGATGCATGAGCTGGGCGTTGTGCCAGTGGTCAATGAGCTCCTCCACTCGGTTCTCAGGGACCAGTAGCTTGTCTCTGAGGAACAGTTTGTTCCCATCCTCGGTCAAGACCTCAGGCCACTCGTCGTCCGACGGGGCGCTCACGGCATTCCAGTACTTGCTCCAGTGCTCGGATGCCGCGTAGTCATTCGACCAGTCCTCTGTGAGCACCGACCTGACTAGCTCTACAGGGGCCACCATCCATTGCTCGAGGGTTTCCTCTCGAATAGCTTGGACGCGGGCACCCCGGAACTTGGCCAGGTCCGTACGGTTTGCCATCACGACAAAGCACTTGACCACCACTTGCTCCATGGCCTTCTCCATCTCGATGATGCGCTTGGCCTCCTCGGTCTCCTCGGCGTCCCCATGGCTGGATATGTCCATCCCAGCCTTGCCCGCGGGGTAGGCCCATCGACTGAGGCAATCTGCCACAGTGTTGTCCTTCCCCGGGACGTATACGACGCTGAGGTCGAACTTGGCGAATGTCTCGTGCCATCGGGCCCTCCTAGCCGCTGGTCCTGAGGGGGTGTTGACATGCTCCTTGTGCCAGCTCTGTAGGGACTGGTGGTCCGTGCAAAACCACCACCGGCTGCAGTCCGATGTGGCCAGACCACTTCCTGAGCGCACATACAATGGCGTATGTCTCCTTCTCCCTCGCGGTACATGTTCGGTGTTGGCCCTCGGCCAGGATCCTGCTCCAAAACGACACGGGAACATGAGTCCCGTCGTCCGGGACTTGCTTGAGGACTGCCCCCACGGCATAGTCCGAGGCGTCTGTCCGTAGCACGAATCCCTTGTCCGGGTCCACCAGGAACAGCCCCAACTGCCCCAGGAGTCGCTCCTTCAGTCGGTTGAACGCATCCTCAGCCTCAGGGGTCCAGGCAAGCTTCTTCTAGCTCCCCTTCCGGCCATCGAACTTGCCCACCTGCAGCATGTTGTGCAGCGGCCCCGAGAGTTCTGCATACATCCGGACATAGCCCGAATAGTAATTGCAGAACCCCATGAAGGACCGGAGTTCGCTGATGGTCTGGGGCTTTTCCCAGTGGTGCAGGGACGCCAGCTTCGCAGGCATGGGACAGCGTTGCCCGTGACCAACCACGTGACCCGCGAACTCCACTTCCTTCACGAAGAGTGAGGCTTTGGTAGGTTTGCACACCATGTTGTGCTTGTCCAGCTCACTGAGCACTCGGCGCAGATCCTTCTCAGGCGCTTCGATGAGCTCGTCCTCTGTCATGTTCTCGGTACCGGACCCGATGATGATGTCATCCACAAAGGGGTCGGCACAGTACCGGACAGGACCGAGTAGGTCCTCCATCATGCGCTGGAAAGCGGCGTTGCCATTCTTGGCGCCCATAGGCACCACTTTCCACTGCATGGGCCCCAGCGGCGTCGACATCGCTGTGCAGGGCCTGGAGTCCGGGTGTAGCGGCATCTGGTGATAGCCGTGTTTCAGGTCTAACACCGTGAAAATCCGCTTTTTCTGTTGTTTTTGGAGGATGGAGTCGATCAGGGGAAGCGAGTACGAGTCGTGCTCGGTCTGCTCGTTCAAACCTCTGTAATCAACCACCAACCTCCACTCGCCCTTCTCCTTCTTGGGCACGATGAAGGCTGGGCTGGCCCACTCACTGTCGAACGTCTCGGCTCTTCTATGGCTCCAATCTCCGGCGTGGTCTCCACCGAGTCCACAATACGTACCCGGGGCGTACTTGGGCAGGGCTCATAGGGGCCCAAGTCCCCTGGTCGGCGGTAGGTAGGGGCAGCAGGTAAGCCTCTGCTACCATAAAGAAGGTCCCTACCAGGACCGGCCCCCGCTGTGCCCCTTCCGCCTGTTACCCCTGCTGATTTACTCCGGATCAACGACTGCATTTCTCAAAATCCTCAAAGTCCAGGGTCCAAAATCCAAAAATATAGAAAATGTAATCCTCCTTCAACCCTGAACAGCAACCAGATCCCACAAATACAGCAATAGCCCAATCCACAATCCAATCCACACTGCGGGCTTCCGTTCAGCACACCGGTCGTCCCACGGTGGCGGGCATGTACAAGAATTGCACCAAAGAGGAAAGCCCTGAAATTGGCATATGAACACAAATAAAGCAAAGTTGGGGAGAGATGGAAACGTACACATTCACAGCCATAGACCCCTCATTCCCTGGACTCAAGACCTTCCCTTGCCTCACCAACATGATGCCCTGAACCCAATCAAATAAGATGGCTAAATGCCATGTGTCCCAAGTCACTACATAAACCCCAAAAATGTGTTCACTCCCAAGCCTATATATCCTAGCCCAATAGGGGAGGTGGCGTGTCATGGCCTAGAGTGGCACTCAGGACCATGCCCTACCCTGCCATAACCTTGGTTGGACTTGGAGTCGAATGGGCTTGGAGAACTGCCCCATGATGATGACCTCACAACATGGCAAAATCAGGCAAATCACACCATTATGCCGAAAAGTCAATTATATACTCAAAAATGCATACGGCAAATATCCAAATGCTCCATGCACGTGTCAAACCGGAAAGTAATATACAAGGGTGATATAGACCAAAGGTCCATGCCCAAGAATATCACATCATTGGCTTCGAAACCTCTCCGGTTATGTACATGGCATGCTTCACAAGTCAGCTCATGAGTTTGAGACCTAATTTTGTGAGGCCTCGTGTGCCAAGCCAAAGTGACCATGTGATCCGGCATATGGTGAGGTGCAACACCGAAGCATATGCCAACATATAAGCAACATACCATAGTTCACAGATCTCTAGGCACTTTACTGTTAGCCACCCAGTTGAGCACATAAAACACAAAAATGAGCGTAAAATGAGGTCAAAAACATGAAAATATGTCCAAATACAAGGTTGTCATGATAGTATATCTCTATGCTCACCCATGATATCCGCTCATGGTTCAATACACAAATGATTGGAACCATTTACGAACAATTCCCCCACTTGGATCCCCAATCGGGCGCATGGTGATACCTTCGCCACTCATATCTACATGCCCCATGAAAATGGGAGTGCACTCATGGATCTCTTTTCCAAACATACCATGAGCAATACATATGCGGTAGACTTAATCTAGCGCTTTGAATTCCACAATTGGGACATGGGCAAAGCCCTTGTCAGGTGTGGCTCCCCATCTCTTTGGCCACACGAAGATATATAACATGGGCGTGAGCATATCGAAGCACATACCATGCATATAACACATACCCTCAAAAGTGGCTCCCACCATGGTATGCCATGCCCCTCCATGGACATAACTTCACGTTAAAAATACGTGGGAACCCAAGGAAAGTATCTATGCAACCCCAACACTCATGCGGTACACTCGAAAGTCGCAATAAAATATTCGGTTGCACGGTCCAAGAGTTATATATCACTTTCTACCCTCTTGACCATTATCCCTTGCTATACCGGGCATGTGTACACACCAAAGGCGTTTGATGCTTCCTAAATTAAGTTGAGACTAAGGCGCTTGCAACCCAACCTTCCTTATTCTCTTTCCTCACACTCGCGCGTAGATATGGCCCTTCAAAGTGGTCCCACGACTCACTTTTGTTTCCCTTATATCTCCAAGTCAAATGGGTGGCAAGTATAAGGGAAACCTGATTCGGGCATAGGGAAAAGAGTATGACCACTCGAAGAAGACCAAATCAAGTGCGGCGATGTCGAAGTCGAAAATCGGATTTCGACATCGCGAAAAATTCAGATTAAAATTTCGAGTGCATATTTAGAAAATTGCGGAAGCAACGAACCCTTTACTGATGAAATCTGACCCTTCATCGGGGTTTCCGCCAAAATATCTGGAAATAACAGTTAACCAATCGGTTAACGCAAAATCGCGAGCCAACTGACAGTCGCCGATACATTGACCATCAGAACAGAAGGCTGAAAAATTACGGAAACATTATGATAAAAAAACCCTGTTGATTCCTGATATTCTGATATATAAATCTCCGCTGGCGGCGCCTCGGTACTGAATGTGGCCGCTGATAGCCGGAATGGCCAAACCTATCACACTATCACATCGGGCTAGGTCAGGTGGATGGGAGAGTATGATATCAGCCAATGGCGGCTTGCCGGCACATAGATACACACCCCAAGTGACCCCAAGATGGCCACGGGGGTCCGAACCGGCTTCACCCCCCCTCTCAGAGCGTTGTTACCGGTCGGAAGTCATTGAAGAGAGGACGGGAGGACCCCAATGGGCTGCAACCCCCCCCCCCCCATGTCCCAAGGACACATGGAGGCCCCACACACGTCGTAGGCGTCCCCCATGCCCCAAGGGAGGGGTGAGGACACTGATAATCAGTGCCCTACGCCATATCCGGTCTCCTCTTCATCTACAACATGGACCAAGCGGATCAAAGATAGGAAAAACGTCGTCAGTCGACCTAAATAAGTATACCACAATGAAATATATATGTGGAGATCGAGTGAAGGGGGTATATGGCCAATGAAGGCCCAAAAATCCCCGGATGAACGCCCTCACCCATCTCACAAGCACAAAAACAAACAAAAATGCCAAGGGGAATCCATTACGGTGCTACTGCAGCCACCAAATGGACCATCACGTCCTTGACATCCAAGGAAATGTCCTTTTTCTTCAGGTAGTCCATCCAGACCGTGGTGTACCTCGGCACAAAACTGCTCGGTGGCTCCCACGAATCCCTGGATGCGGCGAACCCCTTCCAACGGTTTTTATAAAGCCTCCCCCCAGGCGTCCCCGGGTCCGGCTTGTCCGCCAGGATTCTCTCGGCGGTGAAGTCGTCGTCCTCACCCTCGTCGTCTGAGTCCACATCGCCGGCCGTGAACTCGAAGGTGACGGGACGTCCGCTGGGGTCTGGTGCCCGAGGACGAAGCTGGGTATGGTCGCGGTCCAGGATCTTGTTATCCCCCACACGAACCGCATACACATCCTGCCCGACCTTCCGCACGATTACCCCCGGCACATACCAAGATGCCTGCCCATGCCTGGACAGGACATCCTTGTGGTGCCGCTCCACCCACACGGTGTCTTGGAGAGCATACTTCTGGACCTTTCCCTGCTTGAAGTACTTGGCCCTCTTGTCATGCTCGTCCTGAAGTGCCTTGCACACCTTGGCCGCCGTGTCGTCCGCCTCAGCCATCATGGCGTTCGCATCCCGGGGCATTTTGCCATGATTCAACCACGGGAGAGTGCGTGACACTCGATCCCGCAGGAACAGGATACGATGGGGCGACAGTCCAGTGGGCCCCGGAAGGTCGTGATACGCTTGGAGTACCCTCCACAGCGAATTATACCAATTCCGGCCCGGTTCATCGATGTTTAGCTGGCGGAACTTTTCGAACATCTGCAGCCCGGCCACCTCAGCCCGGCCGTTCGACCGGCTGTGGTACGCCACGGTCTTGGCGTGCTGAATCCCCATGTGCTTGCACATCGTCTTGAACCATGTCCCCACGAACTGACTGCCCCGATCGCTGCAGATGACAGCCGGGACATCAAAAATCGTCAGCCAATGCCTGATCATGGCATTAGCAAAGGTCTTGGCCTGCAGCCCCACTCCATGCTTGTCCTTCTTGTCCTTCTTCTTGGACTTCTTGCCAGGGACCGCCACGACATACCCACTGTGCCTTTCCACCGCCAGGATGACACAGTCGTAGGTCTCTCCGTCCACGGTGACCTCAGGCATGGCGAATACATCCATGGCCACAGACCGCATAGGGGCTTCCGGTATAGCCGTGTACACCGGATTGCCAGCCGTGGAGTGGTTGGGGCTCTTCGTGGCCCAACAGAAGGCACAGTCGCTGCAGTACCTATCCAGGATGGCGTAGTACCCCGGAGGGAACTTGAAACGCCACTCCAGGTCCTGCTGCATCTTGTCTTGGCCAGGGTGCATGAGCTGGGCGTTGTGCCAATGGTCAATGAGCTCCTCCACTCGGTTCTCGGGCACCAGCAGCTTGTCCTTGAGGAACAACTTGTCCCCATCCTCGGTCAAGCCCTCCGGCCATTCGTCGTCCGACGGGGCGCTCACGGCATTCCAGTACTTGCTCCAGTGCTGGGATGCCGCATAGTCATCCGACCAGTCCTCTGTGAGCACTTACCTGACTAGCTCTACAGGGGCCACCATCCATTGCTCGAGGGTTTCCTCTCGAAAAGCTTGGACGCGGGCGCCCCGGAACTTGGCCAGGTCTGTACGGTTTGCCATCACCACAAAACACTTGACCACCACTTGCTCCATGGCCTTCTCCATCTCGATGATGCGCTTGGCCTCCTCGGTCTCCTCGGCGTCGCCATGGCTGGATATGTCCATCCCAGCCTTGCCCGCGGGGTAGGCCCAGCGACTGAGGCAATCTGCCACAGTGTTGTCCTTCACCGGGACGTATACGACGCTGAGGTCGAAGTTGGCGAACGTCTCGTGCCATCGGGCCCTCCTAGCCGCTGGTCCTGAGGGGGTGTCGACATGCTCCTTGTGCCAGCTCTGTAGGGACTGGTGGTCCGTGCAAACCACCACCGGCTGCAGTCCGATGTGGCCAGACCACTTCCTGAGCGCAAATACAATGGCGTATGTCTCCTTCTCCCTCGCGGTCCATGTTCGGCGTTGGCCCTCGGCCAGGATCCTGCTCCAAAACGACACGGGAACATGAGTCCCGTCGTCCCGGACTTGCTCGAGGACTGCCCCTACGGCATAGTCCGAGGCGTCTGTCCGTAGCACGAATCCCTTGTCCGGGTCCACCAGGAACAGCCCCAACTGCCCCAGGAGTCGTTCCTTCAGGCGGTTGAACGCATCCTCAGCCTCAGGGGTCCAGGCAAGCTTCTTCTTGCTCCCCTTCCGGCCATCGAACTTGCCAACCTGCAGCATCTTGTGCAGCGGCCCCGAGAGTTCTGCATACATCCGGACATAGCCCGAATAGTAGTGAAGGACCGGAGTTCGCTGATGGTCTGGGGCTTCTCCCAGTGGTGCAGGGACGCCAGCTTCCCCGGCATGGGACGGCGTTGCCCGTGACCAACCACGTGACCCGCGAACTCCACTTCCTTCACGAAGAGTGAGGCTTTGGTGGGCTTGCACACCATGTTGTGCTTGTTGAACTCGCTGAGCACTCGGCGCAGATCCTTCTCATGCGCGTCGATGAGCTCGTCCTCAGTCATGTTCTCCGTGCCGGACCCGATGATGATGTCATCCACGAAGGGATCGGCACAGTCCCGGACAGGACCCAGTAGGTCCTCCATCATGCGCTGGAAAGCGGCGTTGCCATTCTTGGCGCCCATAGGCACCACTTTCCACTGCATGGGCCCCAGCGGCGTCGACATCGCTGTGCAGGGCCTGGAGTCCGGGTGTAGCGGCATCTGGTGATAGCCGTGTTTCAGGTCCAACACCGTGAAGATCCGCTTTTTCTGTTGTTTTTGGAGGATGGAGTCGATCAGGGGAAGCGAGTACGAGTCGTGCTCGGTTTGCTCATTCAAACCCCTGTAATCCACCACCAACCTCCACTCGCCCTTCTCCTTCTTGGGCACGATGAAGGCTGGGCTGGCCCACTCACTGTGGGACGGTTCGATCCATCCTCGCTCAATGAACTCGGCCAACAACTTCTTCATGGCCTCGGCCCGATCGCCCTGCAGTTGGTACTCCCGATGACGATAGATCTTCGGGTTCGGCTTCAGCTTGATCTTCGCTGTACCAAACCTCCCACGATCTGGAGGGTTCTTGTTGGCGACGCCACTGAATAGCCGCGGATAGGCATTGATCAGCCTCTCCTTCAGCTCGGCGACTTTCGGGTTCTCTTGGGCCTCTTCAGCCGCTTGCTTCGGTATAGATACAACCGACCGCACTGCGGTATAGGCCTCTTCTGGGTCCGATTCCGACTTCTCCTCATCCGATATGCCGTCTTCATCGTCGTGGGGAGCTCTTCCCACCGATAATCTTCGGAAATTTGCGGCCTCGGGCTGGTGACTGTCGCTATCGGCACCCATTCTTGGAAAATCCCATGTTGGTGGGTCCGACCCAACCGGACCATCGTATTGGTCCGCGATGTGATCCATGACCCTCGCCACGAACTGGTCCTTCTCGTACTTGCCGGTGACCAACATCTTGTCATCCCACCAATGCGGAGATGTGACCATGGCTCGCCTCCTCTTGGCTGCCACACGGTCGTGCATCCCCATCCGCATGTAGTTGACGACGTCGTCGATCTCGGCGTGGGACAGGACGTCAATGCCATCAATAGGCTGATGCGTCCCCTCCTTGGGCTCAAACATGACCTTCATGGGCACCGCCTCCACCCTACGGATGAATGCTTCATCACCCGTGGGCTGGGCTTGCGCCACATCCACCAGGAAAGCCTTGGTACCCCACGCTTGACCCGGGGAGGGCATTGATACACCCTTGGCGTCGATGAACAACTCCTCCTCTGGCCCGAATGACATCTCGTTCAGGGTGATGGAGTCCAGCGTCGACTTGAGACCCTCCAGCGGACATGGGGTGGATCCTATGCCGGTTATGACCAGGATCCCCTTCGCCCTATCCGCAACGATCTTCTCCACCGTACGTGTGGTGTTATCCAGGGAGCCATGCCAATACATGGGCCCCCACTCCTTCAAACCCCAATGCCTGTGCCAGGCTGAGTCTCCTCGATGCCAATGCCTCCTACACTTCCGCAAAAGTGGGGCATCCCGGGAAGCGAAGACGTCCGTCTCGGGCGCCTCGGCCCCCAGCGTCTGGATCATCCTGGCATACACCTGCGGCGCCATACCATACTCCGTGAGCTGAACTCCACGGTCTCCTCTGGACTTGGCACCCACAGCTTGCACCGCTTGGACGATCCGATCCTCTTCCTCAGCATTCCATTGGGATGATCCGCATGCATAGTCCGTGGACAGCCATGTGAGGCATTCATCATCCTCCCGGACCAGCGTTGCCCGATGGGGAAGGGCTCCAATGGCGTTTGCCACCATGAAGTCATACTCCATGATCATATCCCAATCTGTAATGTCGGCCACATAGAAGTTCCCGGATAGAGTGCTTCTCTTCGCCAAATCAGGGCGGTTCAAGCGCTCATGCTCCCAGAATTCCATACTGATAGTGGCCTCATGGGTGCCCCCACCCATAATCTCTCCGTTGGCGACCTTCAGGCGGACCGGTCTCCGGCTGGGCTGCAGGAGTTCCTCCTTGAACAACCTTCTCCGGACCAGGCTCACCTGGGCACCCGTATCCACCAACACATCCACCACCTTCTCCTCTCGTCCGCACCGTACTCGCACTTTCAAGTGCAACTGCTGCTCGTCACCATGAGGTGTATGGACGACTCTCACGGCATGCAACTCTAGCACGTCCGGGTGCATCAGGACTTCAAGGGTATGGTCACGGATGGTGTAGATCTTGGGTTGGTCCTGCCCGTCCACGGGGCTCTCCGTGGTCGCTGCTTCTTTCTTGCCATGTCCCGTACCCACATGTACTTCCCTTGGCAGGGCGCTCCAGGGGTTGGGAGTGGCGAAACTCAGTGGTTTTGGCTCTTCCGGAGCCTTCTTCGGCACCCGATGTGCCTCTGATTCCTCAGGGATTCCACTGATTTTCGGAGGAGAGACCTCCGAGGTCCCACTCCCGTGGGGGTCCTCTAGACTTGACTTCCCGCAGCCCCTTCCGGCTGCGATCGGCCAGGACTTTGTCCACCACGTTGCTGGGCTTTGAGTTCCTCCAACGTCCTCATCATGTCCTCAGCAACCTCCTCGATCGACCTCACTCGTCGGTCTTGGCCAGGTCCACCACCATAGCCTCTTCCTCCGCCTTTCCCTTGGCCTTTGCCTTGGCCTTTTCCCCCGTCTCCGCCCTTCGCCTTCCAATCGGAAATCCGCTGCTCCTTGGGCTTCTTCTCGGGGTGGGCGGCGAAGTAGGCCTTCTTGTCCGCCTCATACACCTTGCACTGACGGTGGTCATGCGCATGGTTGTTTGCCTTGCCATAACAGACCCAGCACCCGTCGTGCTGAGACCTGTACTCTCAGAACGAGAGCGGTGGGTTCCCGATCCTCCTTGGCGCGTTGCCCTTCTTGGGTCCCACCCGGCTCCATCTGGACCGATCCTGCCCATGGTCCCTCACGTTGTGCGCCACAAACGCGAAGAAATGGGCCTCCTCCTGATCCTCCCGGGACCAGTGGTCTTGGCCACTTCCACTACCATCCTCCACGGAGTTGGCCGTGTCCTCCTGGATCTCCCGATGATGGCGGTCTTCTTGATGGCTCCGTTGTCCATGACCATGTCGATCCTGCACGTGGGCCTCGTTCTTTGCATTGAGCTTCAACTCCACCGTGATGTACTTCACGATCTCGTCCAGGCTCATGCGGGCGAAGATGACTTGCATCCTCAGCGGCTCCCCGCGCCTCCACTCCACGTTGTTGAGGCGCAGCAACCTTTGCCCCATGGAGTCTCCAAATACCTCCACGTACACGGCGTTCTTCAGTCCCAACATCCGGTTGGGCTCGCCCAGGTTCCTCCTGAAGAACTCCATGATACCCGCATGGGTATCCTGCGCCGCCATGATCCTCACCGCCACCCGCTTCTTGGCGCGCTTCTTCTCCTCGTCCTCCACTCGCCTCTTCCAGTGGCCGGGGAGGACGTCCTTCAGGAGTTGGCGGATCTCGCTGGCCTCGTTCCAGTCCTCCACCAGCTTGAGGCATCTGCGGTACTTCCGCAGATACCGGTTCCACTCCCGGACCCGCAACTCACCGCGGTCCAGCGGCAGTGGGATGGACCACAGGTCCTCCAGCTTCTGGTTCGGAGCGTCCAC